>QFET01001010.1:15214-124482 GCA_003316355.1 Tuber calosporum | reverse complement strand
TCAACCTGAAGATGGCAGTTAAAGGATCACGCTCAGCAATCAACTATGTTGCAAAGCCTATCATACAGATTGACAAAGAAGGCGGCGATATCTCTGAAGCCCTAGTCTGTTCCCTGGACAACTATGATATCTTCCTAGGAATGCCTTACTTTACTGCACACCATGCTGTTATAGATTGCGGAAAATCTATAATCACGTTCCCTGACAAAGGAATCACCTTGACCTGCAAGAAAGCAACCCATACACGATTTTCAGCAATGAATGAAGCAGATGCCCCTGACTTCATTTCTGAGTTTCCTACAGTATTCCCTGGCAAGAAGACTGCGGAATTGCCACCCTTGAGAGATGTCAACCACCACATCCAGCTGAAAGACACAATTTCGGACCATAATCCGAGATTCTTCACATTCCCTGACAAGATCATGCCAGCCTACAGAGGATTGATCGAGGACTGGAAAGCTAAAGGAATCATTTACCCAAGCGAGGCACATAACCCAGTCAACATATTTCCAAAGCTGAAACCCAATAGCGAAATCAGACTGCTTGCAGACCTTGTACCCAGGAATGATATTACAATCAAGGACCATGGAGCGATTCCCAACCAAGCCATGATACTCAGAACTGTTGCCAGAGCAAAGTTCAGACTCAGAACTGTTGCCAGAGCAAAGTTCAGATCCACCATTGACCTAGCAAACTGGTACTTCCAAATTCGAGTTCTCCCCAGCGATGAGAAATACAACACCATCAAGACACCCTTTGCATCCTTTACATTCTGAGGTATGCTGCAAGGAGATGCCAACGCCCCTGCTACAGCTATGAGAGTTATAAAGTTTGTCCTAGATAGATTTATTGGAAAATTCGTTTGGCATACATGGATGACATTACGATATACTCAGAAACAGTTAAGGACCACATTTCGCACATCAGATCAGTCTTGGAAAGACTGAAGCAGCATCAAATCAAAGCACCACCAGCCAAGTGCAAATTCTTCGCCACCAAACTCTCACTCCTAGGACATGTTATAGATGAGAGAGGAATTCATGCAAACCCTGAAAAAATTCGATCTATCCAAGACTGGCCCAAACCAAAATCGAAAAAAGAGGTTCAGACCTTTATTGGAGTTGTGATATATCATGCACAGTTCCTTCCACACCTTGCCTCCACCACTGCCCCCCTCTCGGACCTAATTTCCCAAGATGTGTTTGAATGGCGACCCTTGCCTGAGGAAGCCTTCAAACAGGTTAAGCGCCTGGCCAAGGAGACAATTCCGCTCCGCCCCATCTCATATGAGACATTAGCTGATCCAATATACCTCATTACTGACGCCTCTAAGGTTGGATCAGGAGCATGGGTTGGCCAAGGACCCACCCCTGAGAAAGCTTACCCTGCCGTATTCCACAGCAGGAAGTTTGCAAAAGGTCAGCTGCACTACCCTGTCCATGAATTGGAACTTTTAGCGATTGTGGATGCTATTGAGGCATTCCATCCGATTCTATATGTCACGAAGTTCACTGTTGTATCAGACAACAAGGCACTATCCTTTTTCCTGAAGCAAACTGACCTACCTTACCGCAAAACTAGATGGCGCATGTTCCTGCAATCTTATGATTTTGATATCATACACAGACCTGGCAAAGGCAATGTCCTTGCAGATGCACTATCAAGGATCTATGAAGACACCCCAGCTGAAGAAGACCAAATACTTGAAGACCCCACAGAGAAGAAGCCTATAAAGACCCTCTCCTCCGCCATGAACAGTGTATCAAGACATTACCTCAACATCGCCCATGCCTTAGACCCTTCTTCTGCCCTCACTCTTCCAGTACCCTCTCGCATTCTTACCCCTGAACACAACTCCATGTGGAACTCACACCATGGCACCAGCTCAAACCCCTCCAGCTCCCAAGAAGCGAGTCACTACTCAGATTCTGTTGAACAAGCCATGGACAAAGCAGCAGATACCCTCGACCTTGTAACCAATGCCATACAAGGTTGTGAAATTGTCGAGACCTCCTCCTATCTCCGCAACCCTCAAGAGCCATCCCAGGCCTCAGTACTTATTGAGCGAGCTAAAGCTCAACTGTCAGGCATTGCGTCGAGAATTGAGAATACTCCAGGAGATATAGACCAACCACTCCATCCAGATGCTATCACCAACTGCTTTAAACGAATCCATGATTCTATCACCCAATTGGAATCCCTTGCAGTCACCACCTCCGGAAATATCGCCCCCAGCAACACACCTACTGAACCTGACCCACAGCCCACACCAGTCCCTCCTCGACCCCCAGTCAATGAACTGGACCGATTTCTTGAATCTAATAGACACAGAGCCAGGCACTGGACTGCCTGTGTCTAGGACGAATGCCAAACCCACATGAATGGAAAGAATACAGAATACTTTCCCTCAGGATCTCGCGATATTCCAGGACCCTTGCCTCTCTACTCTTCCTCCAACTATGTCTCCCCTCATCATCCCAAGCGCTGAGCAGAACACAGATGGGCTGTTCCTCCTCCCCTCCACGATGATGATGGCTACCCAGTCTTTCATACAGTTATTGATAAAGGAAAAGAAAGAGAAATACCAGATATAGACCAAGGATGGGACCTACCTACCCTAGAAGCACCTGTCGATTATAAGGACTGCTTCTTTGATCAGCCCTCTTCACAGCTTGACCTTCGCGCTTTTCAGCTTACCAACTACATGAAAGGAAAGTGGTACTCCAGCATTCAAAATGCTACAGAGAATGACCCTCTCCTTGAGGTAGTTACTAAGGCTATCGACCACCCTGACTGGCTCTTATATGATGGAGTTCTCGTCAGAAAGGGGAAGGATGACAGTAGAGACTGTCCTTATGTCCCCTATGAAGCATGCCATCAAGGTGCTAACATCAGAAGCGAAATTGTGGGCATTACCCAGGAATAAATGGCACCTATGGGTTGGCAGAAATGTTTTGAATATGCTTCAAGACACTTCTACTAGCTCTCCATGAGGAACGATTTTAAAGACTATGTCCGCAGATGCCACCTATGCCAGCTCAACAAGCAACCTACCACTCTCCCAGAAGGATCAGTCACCCCCCTCCCTGTCCCCAGGCAGCCATTCTCGTCCCTTGCAATTGACTTTGCAGGACGCTTCCCTAGCGATTACAAGCTTTAACTCATCATGGTTGTCTTGGATCGATTCAGTGGCTTTACCTACCTCATACCAGTCTCCCAGAACATCACAGCTAACGAAACAGCACATACCCTCATTGAGCGAGTTTTCTCCATTCATGGTTTCCCTACCTCCCTAGTCTCTGACAGAGACCCCAAGTTTACCTCACGCTTTTGAACACCGCTTATGGCGAATCTCAATGTTGATCTCAACATGGCTACAGCTTACCATCACCAGACCAATGGACAGACTGAGTGCAGAATCAGAACTGTTCGCCAATGCCTTAGGAACTGTGCCAACCCGAAAGGAACCAAGTGGGTTCGCCACCTACCTCACTTCCAGACTGCAATGAATGCTGCTCCCAGCGATAGCACAGAACTCTCTCCCTTCGAAATCACCTTTGGCAGACTACCAAACCTCCTCCCTAGTGTCAGAGCTCTCCCCACTCCAGTACCAGCAGCAGACGAAATTGCTTGCCAGATCATGAAGAACCAGCAACTCGCCAGTGATGCCCTCAAGAAGGCCAGAGCACGACAAACCACCCCCTGCGAAAAGAGAAGAAAGGATAGACCCCCTATCATCTCTAACAAAACCGAAGTTATCCTCAAGTCAGCACCCTATGTCCATAAGGTTGGACGAAATCACAAGCTAGTTGGACCATGGTTAGGACCCTTCTCAGTGAGCGAAGAACCTGATAGACATAACAACTACAAACCCATACTCCCCCCAGTGATGGCAGGAATCCACCCATTGATCCATCGCAGCCATCTTCGCATTTACCTAAGACCCAACCCCTTCGCCTTCCCATGAACACCTGAACCCATATCCAAAGAACCTGTCACCATCGATGCCAGTGGTCAAGAGCAATGGGAAATCGAAAAGATACTCAAAGATCGAATATATCGCAGGAAAAGACAGTTCTTGATCCATTGGAAAGGCTATGATGATATCGAAGCAACATGGGAACCCCTCTACAACCTAGAAGGTGCCAGCACCCTCATCAGATCTTACTGGTTCGATACCTACAATGAATCTATACCTTTCAGACTTCCTTGGTCCCATGGCGAGACTTTCACTGCCTGGACACTTCAGAAATCAGACTATTCCCCCCTCTCACCTGAGCTTGACCCTGCCGGATTTTGGAAACCCCTTCAAGACTCAAACTACGCAGAATCCGATACCAGCACAACACTCTCCACCTTGGACGAATCTGAGATGGAAAGCTAACTGCTTAATGGTATTGACTTCGCTACTATGGGGCTTATAAAGGTGTAAGGTCCTGACACCAGTGATGGATATATGTTTACTGATTAAGTTATATGTTTTGAAATTGAGTGGAATGCTCCAAAGGCGGGTTGGTCATTAAGCCCTTTAGGATATTCCTTATTTGTATGTTTGTTTTACTTTCTTTTAAGGGGAATGTAACGGAATCCTATTATGTTTCTACTATTACTACTAACTTGATGTTGATTATTACTTAATTGGGTTTATACCTGATAAGCGCTACTATTTGGTTGTCCCTTCCTACTTGGTTATGACTTCCTAACTGGTTATTCTTTCCTTGTTTTGCTTATCACAACCCCTCTTTACTTCCACCAAGTTGGGTATCGCTATCCTCCTGCTATACCTACTGGATTTGTATAGTAGTAGCGATCTTTTGTTCCTTCCTGTTTGAATTCCATTACTTGTTTTGTTAGCTCCATCCTGTCGCTTTTAAACATCTGTTTTTGGAATATGGTTACCTTGGTATGCTACCTCTGTTAGCATGTTTGTTGGACAGGATGTTTGCGCTTTTGTTTAGTTTTCCTAGCTACAATCTTTTGTATTTAAAGAGCCTACAATCCCTTACGGATTCGGACTCTCAATCCTCACAGGACTATCATCTTTAATACTATAAGTTGAACGGTCAGTCTATTAGTTCCATACCTTTTACATTGTCTATTGAAAACCTATCCATCAAGGCTTCTCCCCATATCCTTACAGTATCTTCAGAGTCCCTTTCGGATTCTCGAGATACTTCGGAGTAGGTTACAAATTGAAAACATTAACAAATGAGGGCAAACCACTACCTAGCTACGGGCGGTACCTGAAGGCCTGATCTACTATAAGAATTGCTTATATATTCCAGAAATCGAACAGATGCAGACAACCATAGCCAAAGGTTGCCACAACTCTAAGGTAGCAGGACACTTGTGACAGGAAAAGACTGTGGAAGTTGTTAACAGGGACTTATATTGGAGAGGGCTAACAGCATGGATGAATGACAATGGACGGTCATGCGATGAACTTCAATATAATATATCCCCACGACCTGTGCGGTATGGTCTGCTACAGCCCCTAAAAGTTCCGTTCCCCACTTGGTCATTTTTATCACTGACTTTATCACACAACTACCAGAATCACAAGGAAGAACATAAATTTTGGTAGTCGTGGATCAATTTACAAAGATGGCTCACTTCATATGTCTGGAAAATAATGCAACTGCTAAGGATAATGCAAACGTATTATTGAGGGAAGTCTGGAGGCTAAATGGAGTTCTAGCTCAAATCATCTCTGACATGGATGGAAAGTTCTCACGAAATTTCTGAGAATCCCTATCCCAGGGCTTAGGGATAAAACGAAAGAGGTCAACCACGTACCACCCACAAAGTGGTAGACAAACAAACAGGACCAACCAAGTGCTTAAAGGATACCTCAGGAACTTTGTCAATTATGATCAAACTGAGTGGTACCAGTTATTTACACAGGCCGAGCACGCCTACAATACCTGTATAACAAACGCTTATAGGATGTCACTATTTTACACCAACTATGAGTTCTATCCAGAAACAGAATGGATGAAGGAACGTGACGCTAAAAGTTTAGGTGCCTATTTATAAGCACACTGGATGCAAACAATACATCTAAAGGCTTGAGAAGCATTAGAACAAACATGGAAAAATAAGAGCCAATACTACGACCGTAAGGCGAAGCAGCAACCCGATATCAAAATCCGGGACCAGGTCATGCTAAATGCAAAAAACACCTGCATTAAGCGACCTTCGAGGAAGCTTGGTCTAAAACTCTGCGGCCAATTTAAGGTGTT
Source organism: Tuber calosporum (assembly GCA_003316355.1). NCBI lineage: Eukaryota > Fungi > Ascomycota > Pezizomycetes > Pezizales > Tuberaceae > Tuber > Tuber calosporum. Next base: position 118,240 of record QFET01001010.1, on the reverse strand, counting down.
GGACAAAAGGGGAGAACATACCAACAAACTAGATATATCTCCGAGATGGAACATCGATCCTATTTTTCATGTATCCATGTTGGAACGGTATCAGACATCCAGCCGTCTAGTGAGGGAACAACCTCCTGGTGACCTAGAGGAAGACACTTCAGATCTTGAATAAACGATCAAAAGAATCATAAATAGTGATATAATCTCTTATACAAGGTGGATGGAAGGAGGTAACAGGCAAATAGAGGAGTTACGCTACTTTATAATGGAGACAAGTGTTCAGAGGATGAAAATACCAGAGAGCCACAGAAGTATTTGGAACATGCGCAGGAATTGGTGGAGACATTTCATAGGGAGAATCCGGATATTCCAAAGTGGGTAGATGTAAATCACAAGGATAAGGTTTTCTAGCATGAGTAAGCGAACGCGTTAGGTTTTTTAATCTACATAGTCGATTTGAAACAATTTGACTTGACTTAGGGTTTTAGTTTTTATGTTTAATTTTGATTATTATGATAAGAGATGGTAACCTTTGGAAAATGGTAATTCGAGTCGACAGCTTAGGGAAGGGAGCTCATCTTAGGCACATGGGTACAAGGTACAGGAATACAGCATGAATTCAGACGAAAATTGGGCTGAGATACTACTCATACCCCTCCGGCCCCATGTTGGTCCAACACGTCAACTGCAGAGCCTTCGGCAAAATGTGTCCACTCACCAAAAAACCCAAAATTGTTACCCCTCTTATAACACCAAATATGTCGTAGCTGTCTGTCCGACTGGATACTGTCAGACAGGTATATGCAGACGAAGACCCGGACGACCAAAAACAGCTGGAAACAAGTGCATAGAATCCGTGTCCAAAGAGGTATGGTCGTTTGAAAACAGCGTGCGATGGAATGGACCACTGGTGACAGGACGCTAAGTGCAAAAATGATAATATGTTGAGTGGGCTCCAGGAGGAATATTAGAACCCCCTTAGACCCAGAAAACATTGCTATCTTAGGCTAAGGACCTAATAGAACAGGTGGATAAGGAGAGGCAGAGGAATAGGATACGGTATTGGACCGATTGTAAGTTTCCAGTTATCCTGAAAGCCATTTGCAAGAGACCGTGAATGTCGGCAGTATCCAGATAGGTTATCACACAAGTGGCCGACATGGAGTTCTAAGAAACCATTGGGAAATTCCAAGATAGACTACCTAAGTTTAAGCGGTAGTAGGAGGAACGACATATCTGCCGGATGAACATTTGATACCATCAGGAAACAATAGAGCTTTGAGGTGTCGATAAGCTGCGGGTGTAACAATATTCTCCTGCTCAAAAGGTTCTCATACTTTGGATTGAAGGACGGAAACTACTGGAAGTATAGAAGTTAGAAGTAGTCCGCAAAGAGTTAGACAGGTGATATAGAAAGAGAAGTGCCCCCTGAGATTTAGGAATCATCGAGCAACAGAGAAGAGATCTTGACAATATTATAAGTTTTACTCAAAACCTTTACCTATGAGCCTTCCTAGACAATCTACGTTTATTAAGAAAGATATAATCCTAGTCAGATTCGCTTATCCTTAGAATCGACCACCCTTAATAGTATTCTTATTGGATATGAGTTTAAATCCTTTACTAAAGCAGAAAAGCTTTGCTATTAACACTACTTTAGAACAGTATATGTAACCTACACCCTAGTATCTCGAGATTCCCAAAGGGACTCATAAGATACTATTAGGATAGGGGGAGAAGCGTTAATAGATAGGTCTTCATTAGTCAAGGTAAAAAAAGTATGGAACTAATAGACTGACCATGCAACTGGTAGTATTAAAGATGATAGTCTTGTAAGGCTTGAGAGTACAAATCCTTAAAGAATTGGAGGCTCTTTAAATACAAAAGATTGTAGCTAGGAAAACTAAATAAATGCGTAAACATCCAGTCCAACAAACATGCTAACTGAGGCATCATAACAAGGTAACCATATTGTGAAAACAGAGGGTTAAAAGCGACAGGTGGGGCTAACAAAACAAGTAATGGAATCTAAACAAGAAAGTACCAGAGATGGCTAACAGTATACAAATCTAGTAAGTTTAGCCAGAGGATAGTGATACCCAAAAGGGTATGAGTAAGGAGGGGTACTGATAAGGGAAACAAGGAAAGAATAACTTGTTCGGAGGTCATCATCAAGTAGGCAGGGACAATCAAATAGTAGCGCTTATCAGATATAAACCCAAATAAGTAATAACCAACATCAAGTCAGTAGTAATAGTAGAAATATAGTATGATTCCGTTACATTTCGCTTAAAGGAAATAAAACAAATAAAACAAAAGAGAATAAACCATACGGCTTAATGACCAAGCCACCTTTGGAGCATTCCACTCAATTTCAAAACATATAACTTAATTTGTAAACATATATCCATCACTGGTGTCAGGACTCTACACCTTTATAAGCCCTTAGTTCAGTTGATAATACCATGAAGCACATAGCCTTACATCTCAGATTCATCCAAGGTGTAGAGTGTTGTGCAAATATATCATCCTGAATAGTCTGACTCTAGGAGGGGTCTCCCAAATCCGTCAGGATCAAGCTCAGGTGACAGTGGGGCATAGTCTGGTTTCTGAAGTGTCCAGCAAGAGAGTGTCTCGCCATGGGATGAAGGTAGTCCGAAAGGTACATTTTGATTGTAGGTATCCAACCAGTAGAATTTGATAAAGGTGCTGGCACCGCCTAGGTTGTGGAGGAGTTGCCATATTGCTTTGATTTCGTCATAGTCTTTGCAATGAATCAAGAACTGTCACTTTCTGTGATAGAGTCGATCTTTGATTATCTTTTGGATCTTCTATTGCTCTTGTCCACTGGCATCGATGGTGCCAGGCTCTTGGATATGGGTTCAGGTATTCCAGGGAAGGTGAAGGGGATGGGTCTAAGGTAAATGCGAAGATGGCAGAGATCTATCCATGGGTGGAATCCTGCCATCATCGGAGGGATAATGAGTTTGTAGTTGTTATGTCTGTAGGGTTCTTCGGTCACAGAGAATGGTCCTAACCATGATCCAATTAGTTTGTGATTTTGTCCAACATTATGGACATAGGGTGCTGACTTGAGGATAACTGCAGTTTTGTTTGAGATGATTCGTGGTCTATCCTTTCTTGTATTTTCGATGGAGGTGGTTTGATTTACTCTGGCCTTCTTGCATGCATCTCTGTCAAGTTGTTGTTTCTTCATGATCTGTGAAGCAATCTCGTCTGCTACTGGTACTGAAGTTGGGAGAACTCTGACGCTGGGGAGGAAGTTTGGTAGTCTGTTAAAGGTGATTTCGAAGGGGGAAAGCGCTGTGCTATATCTAGGGGCTGCATTGATTGCAGTCTGGACATGAGGTAGGTGGCGAACACACTTGGATCTTTTAGGGTTGACATAGTTCCAAAGACATTGTGGAACAGTTCTGATTCTGCACTCAGTCAGTCCATTTGTCTGGAGATGGTAAGTTGTAGCCATGTTGAGATCAACCTTGAGATTCGCCATAAGCTGAGTCCAAAAGCGTGAGGTAAACTTAGAATCTCTGTCTGGGACTAGGGAGGTTGGGAAACCATGAATGGAGAAAGCTCGCTCAATGACGGGGTGTGCTGTTTTTACAGCTGTGATGTTCTCAGAGACCAGTATGATGTAAGTAAAGCATCTGAATCGATCCAAGACAACCATGATGAGTTCAAGCTAGGAATCGCTAGGCAAGGGTCCAGCTTTGTTAATTGCATGGGAGGATAATGGCTGCATGGGCACAGGCACGAGAGTGATTGATCCTTCAGCGACCGTGGTAGGTTGCTTGTGGAGCTGGCATAGGTGCCATCTGCGGACATATTCTTAGAAATAGTTCCTCATAGAGACCTAGTAGAAGTGTCTTGAAGTATATTCAAAACATTTAGGCCAATCTATATGTGCTATTTGTTCATGGGTAATGCGTTCAATTTTGCTTCTCATGTTAGCACCTTGATAGCTTGCTTAATAGGAGACATTAGGACAGTCTCTACAATCATCTAGCTCCTTCCTGACGAGAATTCTATCATATAAGAGCCAGTCAGAATGGTCGATAGCCTTAGTAACTACCTCAAGTAGAGGGTCATTCAGGGTAGCATCTCGAATACTAGAGTACCACTTTCCTTTCATGTAGTTTGAAAGTTGGAAACCGCGAAGGTCAATCTGTGAACAGGGCTCATCAAAGAAGCAATCCTGATAATTGACTGGTGCTTCTGGTGTAGGTAGATCACAAGCTTGGTTGATATCCGGAATTTCTCTTTCTTTTCATTATCAATAACTGGTGGACACACTGGATAGCCATCATCATTGTGGAGGGGAGGACAAACAGCCCATCTGTGCTCTGGTTTGTACTAGGGATGATGAAGGAAGATAAAGTTGGAGGAAGTGTAGAGAGGCAAGGGTCCTGGAATATTGCAAGATCTTGAGAAAAAGTATCCTGTATTCTTTCCATTTATGTGGGTTTCGCATTGATCCCAGACATTAGCCATTCAGTGCATTGTTCTGTGTCTATTATATTCAAGATATCGGTCCAGGTCATTGACTGATGGTCAAGGTAGGACTTAGTGGGCAGAGGGTCAGCTTCAGTCGGTGCGCTGCTGGGGGCAATAATGCTGGAGCTGGTGCTTGCAAGGCATTCCCGTAATGTATTAGCTTCATTGATTTGTTCAAAGTAGTTAGTGATATATCTGGATGCAGTGGTTTGTCCATATCTCTAGGAGTATTGTTAATTCTTGCTGTAAGGCCAGATAGTAGAGCTTTAGCCCGTTCAATAAGTGCGGCGGTAAGGGATAGCTCTCTAAGGTTACTGAGATAGGAGGAGGTCTCGACGATTGCGCAATATTGAACAGCATTGGTTGCAAGTTCGTGGGTATCTGCTTCTTTGTCCATGGCTTGTTGAACAGAATCTGAGGAGTGACTCGCTTCTTGGGAACTGCAGGGATTTGAGCTGGTGCCATGATGTGAGTTCCACATGGAGTGGTCCTCAGGAGTAAGAATGGAAGAGGGTACTTGATGAGAGAGGGCAGAAGAAGGGTCTAGGGCATGGGCGATGTTGAGGTAGTGTCTGGATACACTGTTCTGGCAGAGAAGGTTGTCTTTATAGGCATCTTCACTTTAGGGTCTTCAAGTATTCTGTCTTCTTCAGCTGGGCTGTCTTCATAGATCCCTGATAGTGCATCTGCAAGGACATTGTCTTTGTCAGCTCTGTGTATGATATCGAAATCATAAGATTGTAGGAACATGTGCAATCTAGTTTGGCAGTAAGGTAGGTAAGTCTGCTTCAGTAAAAAAGGATAGTGCCTTGTTGTCAAACAATACAGTGAACTTGGTGCCATATAGAATCGGATGTAATGCCTCAATAGCATCCACAATCGCCAAAAGTTCCAATTCATGCACAGGATAGTCCAGCAGACTTGTAGCAAACTTTCTGTAGGGGAATGCGGCAGGGTTTGCATTCTCAGGCGAGGGTCCTTGGCCAACCCACGCTCCTGATCCAACCTTAGAGGCTTCAGTAATGAGGTATATTGGATCAGCTGATATCTCATATGAGATTGGGCGGAGCAGAATTGTCTCCTTGGCCAGGCGCTTAAAATGTTTAAAGGCTTCCTCATACAGGGGTCGCTATTCAAACACATCTTGGGATATCAGGTCTAAGAGTGGGGCAGTGGTGGAGGCAAGGTGCAGAAGGTATTGTGCATGATATATCATAACTCCAATAATAATCTGAATATCCTATATGGTATTTGGGGTAGGCCGGTCTTGGATGTATCGAATTTTTTCATGGTTTGCGTGAATTCCTCTTTCATCTACAACATGTCCTAAAAGTGAGAACTTGGTTGCTAATAATTTTTCATCTGGCTGGTGATACTTTGATATGGTGCTGCTTTAGTCTTTCCAAGACTAATCTGATGTGCAAAATATGGTCCTCAACTGTTTCGGAATAGATGGTAATATCATCCATGTTTGCCTAAACGAATTTTCTCTTTAATCCATCTAGGATAAACTCTATAACTTTCATAGCTGTAGCAGGGGCGTTGGCATCTCCTTGCACCATAACTCTGCATACAAATGATTCAAAGGGTGTCTTAATACTCTTGTATATCTAATCGCGAGGGAGAACTCAAATTTGGAAGTACCAGTTTGCTAGGTCAATGGTAGATCCGAACTTTGCTCTGGCCACAGTTCTGAGTATCATGACTTGGTTGGGAATCACTACATACTCCTTGATAGTAATATCGTTCCTGGAGAGAAGGTCTTCAAGCAGTCTGATTTCGCCATTAGGTTTCAGGTTTGGTAATATGTTGACAGGGTTGTATGCTTCGCTTGGGACAATGATTCCTTTTGCTTTCCAGTCCAGAATTAGAGCTCTGTATGCTGGCATGATCTTGTCAGTAAATGTGGAGAATCTCAGATTATAGTCCGAAATTGTGTCAGTCAGCTGGATATGGTGGTTGACTGCTCTCCAAGGTGGTAATTCCGATGATTTCTTGTCTGGGAATACTCTTGGAAACTCGGCAATGAAGTCAGGGGCATAAGCTTTATTCATTGCTGAAAAATCGTGCATGTGTAGCTTTCTTGCAGGTCCAGGTGATTCCATTGTCAGGGAAGGTGATAATAGATTTTCCGTAATCTATTACAGCATAGTGTGCAGTAAGGTAAGGCATTCCTAGCCAGATATCATAGTTGTCCAGGGAACAGACTAATGCTACCAGGGATATCGCTGCTTTCCTTGTCAATCTGTATGATAGGCTTTACAACATATTTGATTGCTGTGTGTGATCCTTTAACTGCCATCTTCAGGTTGATAGGAGTCTCGAGGTTTCTGGTAGGGATTTGCTGTGTAGTTTCAAACTTTGCTGATATCAAATAGTCTCATGTTGTTCTTCTATCGAAAAATGCTCTTGCTCTGTGGCCATTGACTGTGTTATATCATTTAAGGGCTTGGGATTGAGTTCCACTAGGTCCTGCAAGGTTTGTGGTAACTGTGACTAATTCCTTTGTATTGGGATTGTCTTCTTGGGTGTGGTATATTCTCCTAACATTCTGGGGTGTCCCGGATCTGCCAGGGCCTCCATTTCCTCGCTGCTGTCTGCTCCTATACTTCTTCTTCTCAAAACAGTTATTGGAGTTGTATCCATATTTTCCACAATAGTAACAGTTATTTTCTCTCTTGCACCGAGCCTTCTCAACCTTGGATACTCTTGAATGCTAAGAGGAGTTGTTGGAGAATCTTGGTTGATTTCGGAGGGGTTTGTTGTTCAGGCGCTTTGATGCTTGTTGGGAAACTGCATTAGAGGTTGCATTTCGTTGATGATATCCATATAGTGCTGTTGAGTGGGCAATTGCATCTCGCTTTTGTCCTATCTCCACTTGATGATCAAAGGAGGTGTTAGAAGCGAAGTTTGGTTTCACTCATTGCTTTAGCTTGATATCTATTGCATCTAGAAGTATCTGCTTCGCTGAATTGTCCGTAATTGTTCCTGAGTGGAGACTGTCTCTCAAGCTTTGATGACTGATAACAGTATCAGCAATCGGTACTTTATTTCTGATGGTAGTTTGCTAGACTTGTAGCTACTGTTCATAGATGGTATCGGTGGATGTGGGAGGAAGGAAGTAGGCCGTGAAATTATATTTAAGTCCTGCAACTTTGTGGTCTCCTTGTGATGCTTAATATTGGATGAATTTATCAGGGGCTTTCTCTCTGCAATAGGCCCTATAATATTGCAGGCTTTATGTTTATCGTTAATTATGCTAAAGCTGCCGATATATTAATGGACTGTATTGAACCAAGAGTTGATTCTCAAAGGGTCTCGATCTTTTCCTTCTCCTGTGAATATAAACGGTGTAGGCAATTCAGGATGATCATTTACCTCTGGGGCGAATGACATGGCGATGTGTGGTAGGCTTAGAGTCCTTGGATTGCTTGGTGGACTAGGTGGTCTTGGAGGACTAGGTAAATCGTCAGGTTCAGGGCTTGGTACACTGAGTACTCTTGGTAGACTGGGTGGCCTGGATGGTGAAGCAGTTGGTGCTGGTCCTGGAGCCTCCTTTGAACCAGAATCTAAATCTGATTCTGAGCTTGGTTCTTTCTTGGATTGAACTTCTTGGTGGAGCTATTCTTGAACTTGTTCTTGTTCTTGGGCTTGGTCTTGGTTTTGGGCTTGGTGTGAAGCTTGGGCTTGGTCTTGGTTTTGGGCTTGGTGTGAAGCTTAGGCTTGGTCTTGGTCCTCTTCTTCGCTGCTACTGCTATCAACTGAAGATAGTTCTGGATACTCAGATAGTGGTACATGTGGGGGTACTGAAGGTTGACTTTGGGGTCCAGAGGAGGATGCTACTGATCCTCTAGCGAAGTGCCTTCTGGTATCTCTTGGAAGCGAAATGGTTGCTAGCTAGGGTGAGCTAGTCTTGCCAAGAGTCCGCTCTAGGCCTTCCTGGAAACTGAGAGGTGTACTAGTATTGCAGGGTCAAGGTAGGTGAAGGATGATCAGTCCTCTGCTGAAGATCACAGCTATACTTGATTCTAGGTCAAAAAAAGTAACCTACTCCCAAGTTTCTTGAGATTCCCTAAAGGACTCTGAAGATACTATCAGGATAGGGGGTGAAGCGTCTATGGATAGGTCTTCAATATACAAGGTAAAAAAAGTATAGAACTAATACAGTAACCATTCAACTAGTAGTATTAAAGATAATAGTTGTATGCGGCTTGAGAGTCTGAATCCTTAAGGGATTGCAGGCTCTTTAAATACAAAAGATTGTAGCTAGAAAAACTAAACAAATATGCAAACATCCAGTCCATCAAATATACTAACAGAGGCAGCATAAAAAGGTAACTATAGTCCGAAAACAGTGGGTTAAAGGCGACAGGATGGAGCAAATAAAACAAGTAATGGAATCTTAACAAGAAGGAACAAGATATCACTAATACTATACAAATCCAGTAGGTATAGCTGGAGAATAGTGATACCCCAATGGGTAGGAGCAAGGAGAGGTAGTGTTAAGTGAAACAAGGATAGAATAACTAGTAAGGAAGTTATAACCAAGTAGGAAGGGACAACCAATTAGTAGCGCTTATCAGGTATAAACCCAAATAAGTAATAACCAACATCAAGTCAGTACTAATAGTACAAACATAGTAAGATTCCGTAACAGTAAGGGTTGTAGTTTATAGTAACCTCTCAGTTCAATATACTATCCTATCCTAAGTCTCGTACAATTTCTCATATGTCTAACCTTGGCACTTGTTCTGCTGCTCCCTACTAACACCAATATGAAATAAGCCTTCTTAGTTATTCCACAAAGACTTTCTCAACTGCTGCCTTCGCATCTTTGATTCCTTGCGAGAAATCTGTACTCCTCGTAGGGTTTAAAGATACCAGAACAAGGGTGGTAGGAAGTTGTTATTCTGGAGTTCTGCTTGTAGTAGGAAATTGAAGCTGGTTGAGCACAACCTTTTGGCAAAAGGGAAACAATTTGCATTCCCAAAATCCAGTATGAATCTTATCATAGGTGATAGCTGCTATGTTTGTCAGCTTTAATAAAGACAAAAAAATCTCCTTATAAATTCCTCCTCTATGGTGTGAAGAGAAGTCATTCACAGTTAGTCCATAGAAGTACTGCAGTGAGCTAAAGAGTACTGCATTCAATGTCTCTATTAAATGAGTAGGATGAGTAGCAAGACAATGGAGAATCATATCTTGTTCCAAACAGAATATGTAAATGTCCTAATTAATAGGGGAATCATAGCCATATAACATAATAAGACAATTATGTCTGAATGTAGTAGGAGATGGGCACATTTAATCAAGTGCAAGGAGATATATTAATAACTAAGAAAGTCACAAGTTCACTCCTTATTCATATAGGCTAACAATGTATTGGAGTCAGCAAGGATTGCATACCATTCCTTTGAATTGTCTGCTTTAGCCTTAAATATTGGGGTAGGACCTATTGAAGTACCATGAATAAGAATAGTTTGCAGATCTATAATATGCTCTCCTTTTCCATTAAGGACAGGTTTTGTGGTTCTGTCTGTTAAGGGTGATCGATTGTAAGGGAAAGCAAATCTGGCTAGGCTTGTGGTGTTTGCTTAATAAACAGAGATTGTCTAGGAAGGCTAGTTGGTAATGTGACAAAGATTGTAGAGTAAAACTGATGATATTGATAATCTCTGTTCTCCGTTGCTTCATGATAGGAAAAAATGCACAAGAGGTACTTTGATATTTCAATTGCACATCGGAGTGTTCATAGACTACATAGGATTTACAAATAAACAAGTATCTCATCCATAATTTCCTCCATCCTCACTCAAGAGCGAACCCCCTTGACCCTGTAATATTTCTTCCCCGCACAGCTAATAGCCTGATCAGAGATCTTCTTTCTCTGACTAATAGTCCCCCACTGGGTCAGTGATAGCATCTTCTATTCTGCTGTTCGAACTATGACCGTTCTGTTTGTGACATACGAATGGTTTCCCCCAACACCAAGGTGACATATAGTTTGTTAACGAATACTGCTTCGTACCGGGTTAACGGGTTCTGCAGCGGGCTTTCTAGATAACTGGTCTTGACGATTGGTCCAATAACAATTCGTTCGTTGACTACCTCTCTATATCAACATGTTTCTATAGGCTCTGAGAACCTTAAATAGACATTGATTTGGGGTTATGGTCTATTCACAATGATATCTGAGACAACCCATCGATTACCAACCTGGAGCCCTGCAGTGAATTATATTGTTAAGCTGGATTCAAAGGGCTGTAACTATGTAGGCTTTGAATGAATTCACTAGTTCCTTTTCCATGACGTAGCCAGAAATGCCCTTTTATATACGCTGTGAACATCATCCAGTCAGAGGGAGAGTCAGGGCATATACATAGTTACAAGAGGTGTTCCAATAACGGGCTTTTGTAGGTGAATGAGCAATTCAACAAGGGGGCAGTGTTGACTGACAGGGGGAACATTGGAGCAGGATGGTGGAAACAATCTTTGTAGGTTTAGACTTATGACCTCTTTGGCTTAGATTGCATGTAGTCCTCTTGTGAGTTCGGTATACCTAACATGAGATTCCTCCTCAGAGGGATCGTCTTGAATACCTCTAGGACTGGGTTTCCTTCTTCTTTCAAAAAATACAAAATAAAAAATAAAAAAGTATGCACAATTCTAGTACATAATCCCCTTATGAACTCGATGAGTTTGGGAGAAAAACCTGCCATGTTTGCTGGTACAAGCCTGGAAAACCATTTCATCATCTTTCAACTTCTGCCCATAATGAAATTTCAGGATTTTCTCTTTGAAATTTCTCTACCTAGTCTCTAGCATGCTCCAAGTGTTTAGATGGTTTTCAGGTATTCTCATTCCCTGAGCATCTTGCACATATGACAATATAACATACCTCACACAATTGTCTGTTCCGGCCACATACCCGTCTTTTATACAAAATTATTTCACTCATCACAATCCATTCCACCTCTCATTCCAAATCTGCATCAATTTCTTCTGGCTTTAGGGGTGGTTGTTCCCCTCCTGTCATGGAAGATGGGTGGTAGGGTTCCAACAAGGATACATGAAATATTCAATTAATCTTCTACCATGTAGATATTTACAATTTAAACGCACAATCTCCTTTTTTGTCTAACACTTTGAAAGGGCCATAGAACTTTGGACTAAGCTTTTTGGAGGGCCCCTTAGTCCTTATGTTCTCTGTGTTGAATATTACCTGATGTCCAATTTTTATAACAGATTGTGGTCTTGGCTTCAGATCTTAATATTTGCTCATATTTCAGGACTTTGTTTCAATGCTTCCTTTGCTTATTGGAGTATTGTCTTCGCCCTGTGAGTATATACGTATGCCCCTGGATTGTGTGATTCACGTTCCTTCATCTAGTTGGTATATGGATAGAATCCATAATTAGCATGAAATCGAGATAGTCCTTGGATATTAGTGGCTGAGTTGTTGTTAGCATGCTTTGCCTAAGGTAATAGGTGATACTAATCATTCTGCTTGTAATGGGCAAAATTCCTCAAATATCCTTCCAGCACTTGGTTGGTACTTTCAGTTTGTCATTCAGTTTAAGGGTGGTATGCAGTTGAGATTTTCCTCTTGATTCAGTGGCATTTGCAAAGAGATTCCAAGAATTCTTCTGTGAACTTTGCATCTATATCAGACACAATCTATGCTGGAAGCCTATGCAGCTTCCAAACCTCTCATGAGAATACATCGGCAATATTTCATGCCGTTGAATTTCATTCCAGTCTGATAAAGGGGTAAATTTGGGTAAATCAATCCGCTTCTACCATTCTCTGAGGTCAACCCAGAGACCCATGTGGTTGTATTATGAAATCAGTGGATCTCGAGGTATAGGCGCTATATGGTACTTCGAGGGGCTGATATATTCCATATTTTGCCTGTTTTGGAGATTAATTATATTGGCATTCATCATATAACTGTACATAGTTGTCTATCCAAGAAGTTATGTTGTCTTTCCAATAGAAATCAGGTCAATGAATATCTAGTATTTATTCTTCTCCGAAAACCCCTGCTACTCTTGTGTTATTAGAGCCTTTAGTCATCATTGTCTGTGGCCCTTCATCATTTGGGATAAATAAGCTGTTATTATAGTCGAGTAGTCCCTCTAGCACTTTCCAGTTTGCCAGTAATAGCTTGCCGGCTTTTCCCAACCCCTGCAACCCTAATTTGCATCCTGGAAGTCACGGTCCTCAGTCGCTGCTTAACTGATGTTTGATAATAGCACTGGTTATATTTCCGGATATCAGGATTTAATAAAATGGCATTTGACATCATACACCGATTTTTCCACATTCAGGATTTGTTTTCGCAGTCAAACTCATAATTTATGCGTTTTCAATTTGCTGTGCCTTAAGGTCGGACATGATAACAGAGGCTTTTTGCGCCATTGACCTATTCTGGGAATGATTACAGCTGTCGAAGCCCCAGTTGCCATGTTACCTTGATTCAATGTTATCGACTTCCCTTGCTTCCCTTGTGTTAATATTTTCACTCACCATGTGTGCTATTGGGTTACCTTCTAGCACTTGGCAATCTTGTTCTCACTGGTTGCTCTTTATGACATTGATTTTTCCTGTACAATTGACATCAATAACTCCCCCTGCAATACCCATCCCATACATTGCTGCTAAACCACTGGTGGGTACCATACTAGCATATGTCCCTACTGGTAGACGAATGGTAATTCCCGTCTCCACCACTGTGTGACTTCTTGCATGAATAACAAAGTCCTTGATAGCCTAAATGTCATGCCCTGCTGCCATTGGTGAGCATTTCGTTGCCATTCTGGCATTCTTCGAAAGCAATTTTAATAACTAGGCATTTGGGATTTATTTAGATGCTGGTATAATCCTCCTTGGTTCTCTGTTGCGTTTAAGTGTACTAGCAGAATTTGGAAGGGTGAAGGTTAGAGTAGTCACTGTTCGCTATGCGCAGCTTCCTCCTCACGACGGTACTCCGGCCCTCTCCTTAAAGTATTACATTTGCCTCCACTGTTTCCTGGTCGTAAACAATCTTGAAAATGTAATTGGCCAGTTGCTGTGTCCATCGGATCTACCTTCAGTTCCAGATTTGGTGATTAAAACATTTGGCAAATTTTGGTGTATAGTGTATAGCGTTACCAGATTTTCTGTTTCCACCAAATATTGCTTCCATTCCTTGAACGCTTCCATATAGCGAGCAATTCCTTGTCTATGTTATGGTTATTCCTATTACCGGAGCTTAGATTTCTAGAGTGGCAAATGACGGGGTGGAGCTTATTGTCCTTGAATTGGGACAAAACACGACCTAGCGCAAAATCAGTACTATGAGTTTCTATCACCCTCTCTCTTTCTCTGTAGAAATCGCATGGTATTAGGGTGGTAATGAATCCAAGTTTAAGCTTTTCAAATACTACCCCGTGTTCAGGGCCCCAGTTAATTGCTCTTGTGTCTCCCTTCAATGCTTCCGTTATTAGTTTGCAGAATTTGGAACTGTCTTTTATGAAAGGTTGGCAAAGTTTTGCAATCCAAGGAAGATTTGCACCACTTTAACCAAACTTGGTACCTTCCAATTTTTAATACTCTCCACCTTTGTTTTTCTCATAGTGACTACTTTGATTGCAACCTTGAATCTCAAATATTCCACTCTGTTAATATAGGAAATTAACTTCTTGACTGACACCTGTGGGTCGTATTCCTCAAAACAGGCCAGTACTCACTCAACCAATGCAAGTTGTTCCTTCTCCATCTTATAAAAGATAAGCATATTGTTTAGGTATACTAATACCACTTGATCCTAGAATTCCCTCAGTATTTTGTTCATCATGGTTTGGAAAAATACTGGTGCTATTATAAGTCCTAATGGCATTACTTTGTATTCAACGTGCACATAACGGGTTCAGAACACCGTTTTGCCTTCATCCCCTTCTTTGATTCAGTGAAGGTGATATCTGTCTTTCATATTGAGCTTGGTGAAAGTTTTTGCCCCAACGACGCGGTCATGGAGCTCCATCATTTGGGTGAGACAATATTTGTTTGCGATTATTCATTTCTTCTGCTATCGGTAATCTAGGTATACCCTCACGGAGTCATTTGGTTTTGGGACAAAGAGGATAAGGACCCCAGTTGCAGACTTGCTCTCAGTGACTTTTCCCTGGTCTTGCAACTGTAAAGTATTTATTAAGCAAATCCTGTTAGTGGGCTGATAGCAGGTCGATGGGCCGCCCGGGTGGAATCGCATTAGGTAATAGTTCAAGCACATGAACAAAGGTTCTCCGTCAACAGGACTTTTTAGCTCTTTCTGTGGCGAATACCTTTGTGCACTTGTAGTATTCTTATTGGATTGCCAGGTGGGTCATTCTTTTCCCGCTGCTGACCCATTTCGTGACATATCCATTTTGCCCACATCTCCGACTTCCTTGTCATATGCCACGGTTTCATCCAACTTGCAGGGTTCTACCATATTTGGATTCTGGGCTTGGCTTGGACATTTATTTTCATTGAAGTTCCATTTCCGGTGTTGTTCAATACTTGTAAAAGCCTGTTCATGATGCCACTATCCAGATGGAAAGATTAAATCATATTCCGCCGCTAAGGCAATTTCGCAATTAATGTGAGATTTATTACCCTTGCTTCCTATTTCTAATAGGATAGGGTGAGTATAATGTTGTCTAGCATACAGCAAATATTTCCTTCTAACATCGGGATATTTTGTGTTTGAGCGTATCTATGATAAGCAATTTGGAACTGGTTAACCAATCCTTGGTTAATACAAATGTCCTTAAACCACGCGTCTCATAATGCATGCGCAGGAATTCTTTTGCCATTTGCTACATGAGACACGCTGCCCTCTGGATAGGTATAATATTATGGCGCAGATGCCTCTTGTTTGGCTTTCTTGATCTGCCCTAAAGAGGATTGTGCAGGTCATTTTTTCAACCTGATAGGGATTGGTGAAACTATTAACTAAAGTTGTTTGTTACTATGGCTGCACAGTTTGGGATACTTATGCCTTCTCAGACAAACTGAATGTCATTCTTTGATGTACTAGGCAGCTCACTACTAGTCCTCTTTACCGCTTGCTGAAGGGTTTCTATACACCTGCCATTTGCCCTGGCACCTCAAGTTCCCTAACTGGAGCTCAACTCATACCATTAGCCTAGAATTAGCTTTCTTATGCAAAGGGAAATTTTCGCTCAATGCCAAGAGAACCTCATGAGTCTATTATGCCCTCCCTGTCCACAAAGCTTGAGTCTTGGTTTGGGACGGATTCACCCTGTATCATTTAGCATGTGAACAAGGTCGCCGTAGGTTATCATTCTATTCTTACTTCTTTGTTCTTGATGTTGGGAGTTCGGTTATATTTATACAATTATCTGTTGGCCAGCCGACAGGTTATATATATGATCATACTTGGAAGGTGTCTAATGATCCTGGGTAGACCCGTTTCCCCTTGTCATTCTTAAGATGTCCCTAATTAGTACTGGTCTGTCCACTCTTCCTTGGAGAATTGATTGGGATTTAAAGCTTTATAAGGACGTGGGGTTAATTGATAGTCTTCCTTACTAATGTCTGATATACACCAAATGTTACACCCCGCTATCTTCTTTTCGAGTTTCAAGTTACCGGAGTTAGTCCCAAACTACCACGAGATACCTCCAAGGGAATACCTTTTTGCTTGCCAGAAATTCTTAGGTCTGCATTACTCTAGTAGGTTTGAATTGCTTTTCATGACTCTAGCTTGTCCTAGAGTTTCCCATAAGGAAGCGCAGAATACCTTCTAGTAGGACCTGGCAGAAGTCGGGCCCTCTAGTTGTTTTCGCTTTCAGTAAGGGGTCTGTAACTGAGTACCTAGTGACTATTCCTTCTGGTACCGAAATACCTGTTCAGGTTTGCTCACTGTCATATGGTTTCCATTTCCCGGCCTGGTTGACCTGGTTCACCCTTGGTGCAGGTACCATTTGCCCCTTAGGCACTTTTTTTGAATAGTATCTTTTATAGGACATTGCATGATTCCCTAGTCTTATTACAGATACGTGGGCCTGCTTCCTATAGTGTTTGCAAGTATGGTTTGCCAAGGTACGACACCTGTATTGGTTAGCTTTCTTCGTTTACGCAATTTTTTCCTTTCGGGATTCCTTTATGAGCTACAATCCAATATCTTTGCTCAACCTTTCCTTTAGCAGGAGTATTATTCCCTTGCTGACCTTGATTTTTCTATTTGTATGCCGCTTTTTCAGTGGCTGGTTAGGTTTTTCACCTTTTATTCCCAGTTGTAATCCTGCTGGACTTGGATTACTCCTCCCGGTTTCTCTGCTGGTAGCCACTTTTGCTATGGTCGATTTTCAGAGAGAGTTCATGCTGTTCTTTGAACAATTCATCCGCTTTGGTAACCCTGCAGACTGCATTGGTCTATTCTCTAATTAAATCATAATTCTCATAGGATAGTGTACAGATGGCTTGAAGAGTGAGTTGCCACTGAATTAGGTTCTACAGGCGATAGTGGATACATCTGCTTCGATATTATGGTTCTCCAACGTACGGACCTATTTCTCTATATCTCCTGTATATAGAACCTTTGCAATTTTGACGAAAGCATTTTGTGCCCGATGAAGAGCCGAGAATTATTTAGTTGCTACAGCTCGAATGATAACCCAAATGTCATAGGCCTCATATTTTGAAAATCCTAGGGCCAGCGTCATTTTCTTCCAGTAAGTTAACGCAAAACGAGCCACCTGAGTTCCCTCCATTTGTCCTCCGGCAACATTGATTAACTCTTGATCATGCTCCATTTACCGTAGGTTTCTCTTACCGTTGTGCTCAAAGTTTAGTAACTATACTTACACGTCCCGTGTAGGGTTATTATTTAACTTGATAGGTGTGTCAGATTGCTATGTATTGGTTCGTGTTAATACTTGGCCCAGGCTGTCTACCCATTCATCTGCCACAGATTCAAACTTTCGCTTGAGATTTGGTTGTCATGATTACATGCCACTTGTCGCGAGGGACCACCCTCATCCGTCTTTCCAGGATCATTGTCCCCTGGGTTGGGCCTATTTGCTGGTACAGGTAGTGGTGGTTTTCTCCCGCTGTTGCTGTCTCTCTCACCCCACTGTACTTCTTTGCCTTTATTTCTGTAAGAGATAAAACAGAATTCTTGCCTTCTAGCAGCGGTGGTCTGCTTTTCCAACCGATGATATTCTACTGGTTTTGGTTCAACTGTTTCCCATACGCGGGGTGGGTTCCTAGCTACATGTGGTTGGGTGAATGCTTCCGTTATTCGTGCCAACATGCAAGTTATCTGGTCTGACACAATATTTTCTCGATTGACATAAACTTTTCTTCTATCGGGTTCCAGTTTAAAGTGAAGATGGGGTTCTCTTATGTCTCCTCTGGTATACTCCTGTTATTCCTGCAGTGCGACCTGCCTTTGCAGAAGTTAGGCTCTGTGGCAAGTAGGGCTTCTCCTAATTTGCGATCTTGGTCTAGAGATACCTGCCCTGTTGCACTAATGTTAGTATTAAATTGAGTACTTACTGCTTCATATTGTGTAGCCTGTTGTTCCCGAGCTATTAACTTTGTCTACAGCTTCTTAGTAGTTGCAGTTGTTAGAGTGATTGTTACTTCTGCCAGAATTGCTAACCTAGTATGGACCTGTTTTAGTTCTTCTCCTATGCTCTGTTCACTGTGAGCAATTCGTTGTACATGGTGCTGATGTTTGTCCTCCTGAACCTGTGCTTGTGTAGACAGTTCAAGCTATGCGAGATGAGCATTTTCAACTGATTCCAGGAGGTTTTGGTCAAAATGGCTTATGGCTTGTCCAATGTGTAGTGCCAAATATTTCAAGGCTGGGTTTCTTGCGTCTGGTTGTCTAGGGGTCTCAGAGCTAGTGCTAGGTGCTGATTTTCTCCCTCGACTAGAGTATGAGAGGTGGTGGACTGCCAAAGGCTATCAGGAGTGTCCAGGTACCTGATCACCACTATCCAGAGAAACTTCCTCGACATCAGAAATGGCCTTGTCGGTATCCAAAGTCAATTGTCAAGATGACATTGCTTAATGGGAGTTAGGATATCTCCCAAATCATCAAACTGGGGGTGTAAAGAATCTGTTTGAAGAACATGAACTGGATGTTCTACTATCCTCACTGTTGTATTCAATGAAGGGATACCACTATAAGGATAGTCAGTAAAACTCTTTATAGATTTCAGAGACATCTTCTAGTAGGTGGGGAAGTTTCTGATCCGTAAACCAGGAGGGTTCATTGGGTTCAGTAGGAGCTTGATCACCAGGAGGGAGTCAGAGAAGAGGAATGCGATAGAGGGGATAAAGTTCAGTAGAAGAGGTCCTGGAATTGACTCGTTGCGGACATTGGAATCAACTATGAGCTTGTATGATTCCTCAGGTATAACTTCGTATTATGCGAAAGTGGTGCCTTGGTAACAAGGGTAAATAGCAATATACTATAAAGAATAGTCGCTTCCCTTGGCAAGCGAATCTGACTTGGTTCTAATCTTTGCTTCTGACACCGAGATTGTCTTGGAAGGCTGCTAGGAAATATGACAAAGCTTGTTTGAGGAAAACTTATAACATTGTTAAGATATCTTCTCCTTTGCTTAATGATAGGTAAAGCTCGGAAGGCACTACGATATATATATCCCACGTCTTAGTGTTTACGGCCTAAATAGGGTTTACATATCAAGAAGTCTCTCTTCTCTCTTTTCCTCCATCTTCAACCAAGAGCGAACCTTCTTTGACCCTCTAAGCTTTATTCCCCACACAGCTAATAGCGTGATCCAAGCTCTTCCCTCTCCGCGGGTGTGGTCCCCCACTTGGTCAGAAATAACCTCTTGCGTTTTTGCTGTTCGAACTATGACAGTCCTATTTGGAACTTGCTACAGGTTTCCTGGAATACCAAGATGCCAGCTTGGTTATTAACCAATATTGCTTCGTCCAGTGTTAACTGATTCTACAGCTGCCTTTCCCGTTGAGTAGCATTGACGATCGGGGCAATACCAGCTTGTCTTTGACTGCCTCTCCTCATCTAAGTGTTTCTATAGGCTCTATGAATGTTTGATAGACATTGATTTGTTGTTTGGGGCGATTCTCATCAATATCATAGACAACCAGTCCATTGTTAACCAGGAGCCTGCAAGGCCGATATATTGTCCTGCTAACTTCAAAGTGCTGTAACTCTGTAGGTTCTTAACGAAACAGCACGGTTCCTTTTCCCAGAGAAAGCAAGAGATGTCCTCTTCTAAATTTTATGGACAGCATCAAGTCAGAGAGAGGGTGATGACGTATAGCGGTAACAAGAGGTTTTCAATAACGGGTTTTGTAGCTGAACGAGCAACTTCCAAGGCGCCAGTGTTGACTGGCAAGCGGAACACTGTAGCATGAGGGTGGTAAAAGTCAGTGGAGGTTTAGACTCATGCCCTCTTTATTTTAGGTTGCATGTAATCCTCTTGCGAGTTCGGTGTGCATAACAGGAGAACCCTCCACTGAGGTTTGTTCTTGAATACCTCTAGGTCTGGGTTTCCTTCTATTTTCAAAAAATATAAATTAAGAAACAAAAACGTAAACCTTACCCTAGTACATAATTCATTTACGAACTCGATGAGTTTGGGTGAAAAACCTGCTGAGTTAGGTGGTCCCCGCCAGCAAAACCTTTTCATCATCTTTCAACTTCTTCCATTAATAGCATTTCTGGATTCTCATTATGAAATTTCTCTACCAGGTCTCTAGCATGCCCCAAGTATTCAGGTTGTTCTCAGGTGTTCTAGTCCTCTGAGAATCCTGCACATTTGACAAAATAGCATAACTCACGCAATTGTCTGGTCGAGACACCCACTCATATTGTGTACAAGATCCTTTCACTCTTCACAATCCATGCAACCTCTCATTCTAAATCTGCATCAATTTCTTCCGGGTCCAAGGGTGGATGTTCCCTTGCTAGCATAGAAGATATGTGGTAGTGTTCCAATAAGAATAAAGGAAATGTAGGATGAATCTTCCAGCATGGAGATATTCAAAATTTAAAGCCGCGATCTGCTTTTATGTCTAACACTTTGAAAGGACCATAAAGCTTAAGACTAAGATTTTTGGAGGGACTCTTGGTCCTTATATTTTTGTATTGAGCATGACCTGATGTTCAATTTGTAGGTCAGGTTATTATCTTGCCTTCAGATCTTAATATTTACTTATATTTTCACCGATGTGTTCCAACGCTTGACTTGCATGTTGGTGTATTCTCTTCATCTAGTGGGTATATATTTCTACCCCTGGACTTTGTGATTCTTGTACCTTCATCTAATTGTCTAAGGATGTAATCTATAATTAGCCTACCATGGGGAGAGCCTATATGGATTAGTGGCCTAGTTGTTGTAATTATGCTTTGTCAAGGGTAATAGCTGATACCAATGATTGTGCTTGTAATTGGCAAAATTCCTCAAGTATCCTTCCAGCACTTGGTTGGTTCTTTCAGTTTCTGAGTCAGTTTGATGGTGGTATACAGTTGATATTTTCCTCTTGATTCTGTGGCTTTTGCCAATAGATTTCAAGAATTCTCAGGTGAAATTTGCATCTGTATCAGAAACAATCTCTGCTGGGAACCCATTCAGCTTCCAAACATCTCATAGGAGTATATTGGCAATGTTTTAGACCTTTGAATTTCATTTCAGACAGATGAAGTGGAACACATTTGGTAAATCGATCAAGTTGTAACATTATTTGAGTTCTGTTCTAAGACTCATGTGCTTGTATTATGAAATCTGTGGATTTCGAGGTCTAAGTGGTGTATGTTACTTCGAGGGGCTGAAATAGACCATATCTTCGTATTGAGGAGAGTTATTCTGTTGGTATTCATTACCAGACTGTACACAATTGTGTATTCAGCTTATGATATTTTTCTAATAGAAATTTCGTGAAACTATTTCCGGCATTTTTTCTTTTTAGCAATGGCCTGCTACTCTTGAGTTATGAGAGCCTTTAGCGATCATGGTCTGAAGTCTTATCATGTGGGATTTTTAATTGTTAATTTTATTTAATGCAGTATTATTTCATCTTAAAGGTTCAGAATATAAATGCATGCCTAGCGATGGCAGTAAACCAACCTCCTCTACTGCCCTCACCCCGGAAACCTATGGAAAAACTGTAAGGGAACTTTGATCAAACTGATGTAAAAAGCCATCCTAACAAGCTGCCACCCAGTAATAGCAATCAGAAAGCCAACAAAACTACCTGAAAGCAACCCCAAGCCCCAACTGTGAACTAACTAAATGCATCAAAAGAGAACACAAATCAAGAAAACCCCAACACCTAAGACCCAAGTTAAACCATAGGCTTAGGTACCAGACACATGTAGTTCTAGCTCCTACAATAAGCAGGCAAGGGTACAAAGTAGGAAGACAAACCTGTGGCATATAGCATGGCCCCACAGGTTGAAAGAGCCCGCCTTCAAAGAGGAACATAACTGAAGAGAGGCCAGCTTGTTGCTGGGCCCACAGCTTAGTCCAGAGGACGGAGTGTCAGCCTAGGGTTGATAGTTGGGTACCAGCTTAGTTGAGGCAGTAAGGTGTTAGCAAGGTAAGGGTAGAAGGGTGCTAGACGATCAACTGTCAGGAGGTGAGGATTGAGGCGGGGTGGATTCAAGGACCAACGGAATTGTGTATGTGGCAATCTAGGCAGTTCTCATCAAAGTGAGAGTGGTAGAATCGACCATTAGACTCCTAAAGCAAATGTAAGCCCGTATGTTTTCCCCTACTGCAACCCAGTGTCCCAGCCGTGTAGGGGGGTCAGAGCGAATTCTTGACTGAGCAAAGATTAAGCATGGCAGAGGACAAAGCCAAGCAAGGCAACACAAAACCGGGGAAAGGAGAGGAACTATCAATAAAGATGGCGGAAGAGGAGAGAGGGAGATCATAGGGGGAGACCTTAATGAGCCTGGAGAGGAGGGAATCATTAAGACATATCCCCACCCTGTGGGTTGGATAAAGAGTGAGATTGAGTCAAAACCAAAGTGATCATGATTCTCGTAGTATTGAAATTTCAATTGCCGGGTGTGTAGAGGAGATGAAGATTGCTTTATAATGTAGGATAAATCAGCTGTTATTATAGTCGAGTAGACCCTCGAGCACAGTCCAATTTGCCAGCAATACCTTCCCTACTTTTCCCAACACCTCTAACTCTATTTTGTGTTGCAGGCAGTCACTCTCCTCAGTGGCTGCTTACCTGATGTTTGCCAATAGCTGCTGCTAATATTGCCAGATGTCACCTTTTAATACGATAGCGTTTGACATCATACATGTTGTTTTCCACATTCTGGTTTTGTTTTCCAAGTCATACTCATCAAATTACACATTTGTGATTTGCTTGGCCTATTGGTGTGCAATCTCTACTGAGACCTTTTAGGTCATTGACCTTATATGGGGTATGGTTAGAGCTACGAAGCCCAGGTCACCAGGTTATCTTCATTCAAGGTTATTGACTTCACTTGCTTCCCTAGTGTTAATATTTTCAATCACCAAATGTGCTATTCTGTTGCCTTCTCACACTTGGTAATCATGTTCTCCGTGGTTTATCATTATGACTTTGATTTCTCCTGTATAATTGACATCTGTTACGCCACCTGCAATTCCCATCCCAAGCTTTGCTGCAAAACCGCTACTGGGTGCTATGCGAGCATAGGTGCATACTGGTATACTTATCCGAATTCTGTTCTCCACTAGTATATGACTTCTTGCAGGAATACAAAGTCCTTGATAGTTTAAATATCATGCCCAGCCACCATTACTGCTCCTTTCGGTGACATTTTGGCCTTCTTTGAAAATAATTTTACTCTAAGTACATCTGGTATTTGGTTGGTCAGAGCGTATATTCCTTCGTTTTCTTCCGCAGGGTTTAAATGTATAAGTGAAATTTCAATATATATTGGTTTGATTATTGATTGTTAATTATATGCAGCTCCCTGCCCAGGACTGTACTCCAGCCGTCTGCTTAAAGCATCAGGTTTGCCTCCTCTATTTTCTGGTTTCTAGACAATTTTGAAATTGTAATTAGCCAGTGGCTGTGCCCACTGGAACTGCCTTGGGTTCCAGACTTTGGTGATTAAGAGGTTTGGCAAATTTTGGTATCCTGTCTACACTGAGACCAGATTTTCTGTTTCCACCAAGTGGTGCTTTCATTATTTAAAAACTTCTGGTATTTCAAGCAATTCCTTGTCTTGGATGATATAATTCCGTTCAGTGGCACTCAGTTTCCTAAACCGGAAAGTTACAGGATTGATCTCTTTATCCTTGATTTGGAAGAAAACACATCCTAGCATATAATCACTGGCCTCTGTTTCGATCAAGGTCACTGGTTCTGGAGAGAAATAGTATAGTATTGAGGCGGTAATAACTCTGTGTTTAAGTTCTTCAAATTCTGCCCCTTTTTCAGGGCCCTAGTTAAATGCTCGCGGGTCTCCCTACAACGTTTCCGTTAGTAGTTTGCAGGTTTTGCTGAATTCCTGTATGAAAGGTCAGAAAATATTTGCAAACCATATCAAGATGTGCACTTTTTTAACTGACCTTGATGCCTTGTAATATTTTATACTCTACACCTGTCTTTCATTTGTGGTTACCACACTTTCTGCTACATGTATCCCAAAAATTACACTATGTAGACATGGAAAACTGACTTCTTGTTTGACACCACTAGGTCATATTCCTCCAACCAGGCCTGCACTTATTGTACCAATTCAATATGTAGCTTCACAGTCTAACAATAGACGAGAATATCGTCTAGGTATACCACTATCTTGTGATCTAAGAATTCTAGCAGAATTTAGTTCATCATGGCTTGAAAAGATGGTGGTGAATATCCTACTACAAGTAGGACAACTAGGTATTCATAGTGTCTATACCTGGTTCGGAAAACTATTTTGCATTACTATGCTTTATTAAATTCGTGAACATAGTATCTGTCCTTTAGATTGAGCTTGGTGAAGATCTTTGCAATAGCGACCCAGTCTGGAAGTTCACTCATGAGGGGCAGAGTATACTTGTTTGCGATTGAAAATTTTTCTGCTGTCAATAATCCACACATAGCCTCATAGAGCTATATGGTTTTGGGTCATAAGGATAGGGCCCTAGCTTGAGACTTACTCTCCATTATTTATTCCTTGTCTAGTAATTTTTTGCAAGTATTTATAAAGCAAATACAGCTGGTGGGCTAACATCGAGTAGATGGGCCCCACAGGTGGTATTGCACCAGGTACTAGTTCAATTGCATCGTCTATGGTTCCCTGGCAGTGGGTCTTCTGCAGTTTCTGTTGCGAATACCTTTTGGACTTATGGTATTCTGGACGAATTTCAAGTAGCTGTGATTCTTTTCCTGCCTCTGGCCCATTTCGTGAAATTTCGATTCTAACCATATATCGGGCTACTTGGCAATAAGAGATAGTTTTATCACACCCTAAGTGTTCTTTTAAATTCGGATCCATAACACGGCTTTGACATCTAGGTTTATGTGAAGACCCATTTCCTTCGTTCTTTAATGCAGGTAGTAGGGTGTCCCTAATGCCACCAACTGAAGGGAATAATTTAAGATAATATCCCAGGTGGTGTGAATGGACAAGTGATATGAGATCGGTTAGCATTTGTTTCTATGTCTAATTATGATAAGATCGGTATATTTTTTTGACTACCAAGTGTGGGTGTTCTTGCAAACGTAAGGATATTTTATATTTGTGCGTGTGTATGGTAAGGAATTTGGAACTGGTTTACCTCTGTTTTGTTAATAAGAAAGATATTAGACCCTACTCTAATAATGAATTTTCAAGAATGCTGTTTCATTTTGCTATGACAGTTATATGGCTCTGGGGATAGGGATAATTTTAGAGCGCAGATGACTCTGGTTTGGTTTTCTTGTTCAGCTCTATAGAAGGTTATGCGGGTCACTTTTTTCAATATAATTGGATAGGTGGAACAATTAAATTAACGTATTTGTTGGCAGGCCTAAACAGGTTCAACTACTAAAACATCTTTAGACAACCTAAAAGATCATTCTATGGTGTACTGGGTAGACCAATACTAGTGGTCTTGACTCCTTGCTGAAGGGTTCCTATACAGCTGCCATTTGCCCTAGCGCCTACCTTGCTTTGCCTACCTGGAGCTGAACTCATATAATTCGGTTATAGGCAGCTTTCTTGGTCTCAGGGGATTCTTTGTGCATCGCTGCCAATATTACATTAGTCTATCGTTCCGAGCCCCCCTACAAAGCCGCAGTCCTTGTTAGGCTTTGATTTACCCGGCTCCCTTTAGCGTGTCATAGTCCACAACTAACTGTGGCAACCTGAAACTCAAAAAGAAGAATGCGGAATGCAACATCTGGTATATATCGGACCTTAGTACGGAACACCGTCAACTAAACCTGTGTGCTTATCAAGCCCTATATTCATATACAAGTGCCTAGAAAGAGTAGTCAGACTAAGGCTAACGAGAGTCTTCTTAAGAATAACAAGGGGTAACAAGTCTAGTTCAGTTCATGAGAAACCATCCAAGAATGAACATATATAAGGGTTGGTAGGACCACAGAATAATTGAACAAAAGGAAAAGGGCCACGAACATCAAGAAACAGAAGTGGGAAGAGAATGAAAAACTATAGCTACCTTATTTATAAGCTAACATGTTAGATAATCGCTTCTTAATCACCTGTTATTTTTAGGTCTGCAATACTACTGTAGGTCTTGGTTGGTTATTGTGACTCTCGCTTGGATTTGAGCTTTCCCATAGAGAAGCACATAATACCTACTGGTAGGACCTTGCAGAGGTTGAGCCCGCTTGTTGATTTTGGTTTCGGTAAGGGGTCCATAACCAAGTACACAGTTACTGCCGCTCCTGGTACCCTAAAACATGATTACCTTTCCATAATATCATCCAGTTTCCTGATCTAGGGGTGGTTGACTTGGTTCACCCATGGTGCGGGTGTCAGCCGCCCCTTAGGCCTATTAGTTGCATTGGGTCTTTTATAGGTGATTCTAGGGTTCCCACATCTTATTACTGATACTTAAGCCTGCTTCCTACAGTGTTTCCAAGTATGGTTTGCCAAGGTGTATCGCGAGTGTTGGTTGGCTTTTTCCCTTTTCACCACTATTTTCCTTTCATATAGCTTTATGAGCTACAATCCAATTTGTATCCTTAACTGTTCCTTCAGGGGGGTGTTTTTCCCTTTCTCCGCTTATATTTTCCATTTGTATGCCGCCTTTTCAGCTGCCGTATAGGTTTTTACTCTTTATGTCCAGCTGTGATCTTGCCTGACTTGGATTCCTATTTCTATTTCTTTTCTGAGTGACAGTCTTTGCCTGGTCGGTTTTTCTAAAGAGTCCTTATTGTTCCTTGAACTATTCTTATACTGTAGGAATACTGTGTACTGCCTTGATCCACTGACTATGCAAGCCATGATTCTCATAGCATAGCATATGGATGGCTTCAATAGGCAGTTGCTGCCTGATTATGGTACTTCAACTGATACCTGATACCTCTGCCACAATGTAATGGCCCTCTATTGTAAGGACATATTTCTCTATGTCTCATGTATTGAGAACTTTCTCCAGTTCAGAAAAGGCTTTTTGGGCCTTTTGAAGTACCCTGAATAGTTCCCTGATCTCAGCTCGAAAAGTAACACAAATGTCATAGCACTGATATTTGAGACTCTGTGGTCTGCAGTCCTTTTCTTGCAGTAAGTTACAGAATAAATAGCCGCCTCAATTAACTCCATTTGTCCTAAGGCATATTAGATGCACTTTTCATCATCCTCCCTTTGCTAAGGGTTTCTGACAAAGTAGTCCTCACAAGTTACTAACCATACTCTCATGTCCTGAGTAGGCTGGTGCTAATACTTGCAATGTGGATCCGCTTGCCGTCTGTTGTTCTAGGCTAATACTTGCCCTGGGCACTCAACTCTTGCGTCTGCCCTAGTTTCAAACTTTCAACTAGGAATTTGTTGCCATGATGGCTAGCCTCCTCCTCATGCGGGACAACCCTGATCCTCAGAAGCAGGATCATCGTCCCAGGGGTTGGGCGGATATGCTGGTGGCCATGATAGTGGTTTTCTCTTGCCATTTCCCACTCATTCAGCCCTATCTACGCCTTTGCCTTAGTCTCAGGAAGGGATAAAAGGAAATTTTTCCCTTCTATGAGTGGTGGTCTATTTTTCCAACCCTGGATATTTCCCTAGTTCTGGTTCCTCTTTTTCATATATACTAGGTGAGTTTCTAGCCACTTATGGTTGCTTAACTATTTCGTTTATTTGTATCAACATGCAGCTCATCTGATCAGTGAAAGCATTTTGTCGATTAATATAAGAATCTCTTTCAACACATTCTTGTTCTCCGACCTGATAGAATTCACTTAACTCCCTGCCGGAACACTTATATTATTCCTGAGCTGCTACCTGCCTTTGCAAAGGTTCTGCTCTTTAGTGATCTAGGGCTTCTTTCAATTCCCGATCTCAGACAAGAGATTCCTGCCCTGTTGCACCAATGTTGGCATCAAGTAGAGCAATTACTGCTGCATGGGGTGTAGCCTAGTATTCAGAAGCTCGTAGGTTTGCCTCTAGGCCTGTTAGTAGTTACCGTTTATAGAATGATTGACTCCAACCCTAGCATTTCTATCCCAGAGTTGTCCTGTTTTAGTTTATCTCTCATGATTTGTTCAATGGGTTCAATTTGGTATGCATAGTACAGAGTTTGATCAGCTTGAACCTGCACTGGAGTCGACTGGCCATAGTTGGCTAAATGAGAATTATCTACTGATTCCTGTTGAGTTCGGTCTAAATAGCCCACATCTTGTTCAATGTGTTCTACTAATTTTTATAAGGATGAGCTTCTTGCATCCAGAGGTATAGGGGTATGGGAACTGGTACCTGGGGCTGTATTTCTGACTCTATAGGGTTGGGAGAGGAGATGGGGTGCCTAAGGCCATCTGGAGTATTTAGGCCCATAATCACTACGGACCGGCGAAACTACCTCGATAATGGAGATGGCCTTGTCGGTCTCTACAGTCAATTATTGGGACAACATAGCCTAATAGGACAGGGGATATCTCCAAAATGCCTATGAGAAGTCTCTAAAGGATCTGTTTGAAGAAAAGGAACTAAAGGTTCAGCTTATTATATGGTAGCCAATTAAATACTTATCAATTATGGAGGCTGGGCTCTTATTGAGAAAATCAGAGAATTGTTAAGAAAGCTCAGTAAGAAGTATGATAAAGGGATGAGTGTTCTTCAAGGCTTAATAACTTGTTATATTGTTAAAGTCCCTTCTCCGTTGCTTGATGATCCCATAACTACAGGGTGGAATTTTTTTTTTTTTTTGATCATCTTATATATTCGTTGATAAAGTAAAAGAACTTGCATGAAATGCAAGCTATGGCAAAAACAAAACCTTAATTCCTAACAAACATCCTCCGCGCCCCAGGGATCAAAATACCTACTTCCAGGACCTGCTGGTATGGGCCTAACTGCACATCTCGCCTACAAGTAAACAAAGCTCCAACTGGCCAAGAAGATAACAGGTTGAAAGTAATAGGCTGGAAAGCAGGAAAGCATAAGGACAACTCTTGACGAGAACTACTACAAATAAGGGGAAATTAGCCACTACTATTGCACCCATAAAGGTGTCGGCAGGTTGATGATAGAGCTGGGAGTCTGAGGTAACCGACGGCATAAACACAAGGTCAAGAGACAGTGCAATAGTTGGACTAGTCGTAACTGAAGGCAGACTTGACCGAGGGCAAGAGTCCCTGAGAGGGGAGGTAGTAATGTACCAACTGACAAGGAGAGGAGTAGTATGGTGCTAGCCATGGTTGAGGCAGTAAGGTGCCAGCTTCGAGGAGGGGGGAGCAGTCGGGTACCAGCCGATCCACCGCGAGGAGAGGAGAAAAGTGGAAAGGAGGACGAGGTGTAGACCCAATTATCAGCGACAGAACTGTGTGTGTACCCATCTAGGCAGTTCTCAAAGACCAGAGAGCAGAGGAATCGACCATTGAACTGCAAAGCGACTGTAGGCCTGTAGGGGGTTAACGCCTACTGCGAGTGTGGCTCCCAGCTGTATGAAGGTAGGGTGTTGCCGACCGTGCAAATGTTAAATAAGGCAGAGCAAACAAGCTAATCGAGGTAATACAAGAGTGGGGAAAGGAGAGGAAACCATCAACTAGGATGTAAAGGGGAGGATAGACTCAAAGGGCTTGACCCTAATGAGTTTGGCAGGGGGAGATGGAGGTAAACAAGTCGCCACCCTAGGGCATGGCCAGACAGGGTAGGAACCTGGATGGTGGAGTTGGTGAGGATTTCTTGTGGTGTTGAGATTTCAATCGCCGGGTGTGTAGAAGGGACGAAGGATGTATCCCTTAACTATAGGGGACTGCTAACAATTTATCCACATTTCCTGATACTTATGTTAGCCATATTTAAGAGGTATCTTGAAAGACTTGGACTATGGTCTAGAATGTGCGAACACAGTTTGAGCCTGACGATATAAGTACTCACTACAGTAAATGATCCTCCAGTAATTCTATTCCACTGATGGTGTCAAGCACTACACTACTAGATATCCTTTGATCTCTTTGCCAAATGAACTAAGTTCAACTTGATTCCGCCCATTTACAAAGATAATACAGAATACCAGGTGAGAAATCTGGATTGCTGTCTTACTTGTATATATGGACTCATGTGCATATGCATTCAGATTATCAAGAATGCAGAATATGTAATAAATGCTCTTGGATAACATACTCTCTCATCTTTCACCAAGGCTGAGTAGTTATCAAAATGATCTTACTTCTTGCCAATGTGGGTTGTATTAAATATAGTCACCTCCCGGCGCTATAGACCATTACATCTTTTGACTTGTTAGTCTAATACTATAACCCATATGTCTAACATCAGCTTGCCCTTCCTAGGCTTCCTCTCCAAGATATTCTTCCTTTCAGTACACCATCTGGTAGGGTTAAAAAACCTTTTGCGATATATTGGCTATAGTGGGATAAACCTTTCCGTAGATACTACGGGGCCCAACTTGGACATCTCTGGATTGTCCTTATGATAATCTTCTACCAACTCCAGAGTATGGTGAAAGTGCTTGGGTGGTTCCCAGGTGATCTCATGTTCGGAATATCCATTCCACTTGACAAAGTATCGAAGTCCCATGGATTGTTCAGGAACGTGCTTTGGATCTTCACTAATAATAGATTATTTCACTCAACAAGATATTTTTCCACCTCCCATTGAAGGTTTCCTTCAACCTCTTCCCATGCTAGGTGTTCTTGTTCAGAGTCAGGTCTAATAAATTTCCTGTATAGCTCGCGGAGCGATACATGCAATACTGGATATATTTTCCATCCAGTAATGTTTCCAATTTGTAGGTAAGGTTTCCTCGTGGCTCTTGTATTTTGAACAGGCTAAATAATTTTGGCGCAAACATGTTTGATGGTAATTTAGTGCAGATATTTTTCGTGTTAAGCATAACCCATTCCCCAATTTTGAAGTCTGCTTGACTGCGAGCTTTGCAGTCATAATCTTTGTTTATCACTTCGAGTGGCTTCTCAAGGGATTCCTTTTCCTTTTCATATATTGCTTTCATCCAAAGAGTATATATAGTTGATCCTGGATTCTGAACTTCTTGCTCCTGCAGCTATTCTGTCTGAGGATGGTAACCGTAGTTTATAAGGACTGGAGTTATTCCATGTAGGCTTGTTACCGAGTTGTTATAAGCATACTGGGCTAATGGCAGTAGATGGTACCAGTTGTCGTAATCATATTTGACCAATATTCGGAGGTAGCCTCCTGCAATTAGTTGACCCTTTATGTTTGTCCACCAGTTTGAGGGCGGTACTCTGTAGACCTTTTTCTTTTATTAGTTAATGTCTGAAATAATGATTCCCATATTCTGCTGCAAACTTTACATCCATATCGGAGATGATTATTATTGGTAACTCTTAAAGTTTCTGAACTTGTTTGATGAATACCAGGCCACCATCCTTTGTCGTGGTGCTTTCTGTTAAGCTAACTATGTGGGCTATTTTTGTCAAGTAGTCTAGTACCACCATTATGAGGGTGTATACGGTGCATGAGGAAGGTCTGTGATATAATCTACTGAGGTAGATGCCCAAATAGCAAATGGGACCTGTAGTTGTTGTAATATCCCTAAGAATTCATGTCTTGGAGCCTTGGCCTTTTGGCATTTGGTACAGGATCGCATATAGTTGTTTATTTAGTTCATGATTCCTTTCTAGTCCAAGTGTCTAGTAATAATTTCCACAGTCTTTTCTTAGCCCAAATGTCCTGCAATATTAGAGTCATGACAGGATTTGGCAATATCAGTCTGGAGGACTTCGTTTTGAGGAACATATAGGCGTTCTTTATAAAAGAAAATTCCTTTAGTTATGGTCCATTCTGTTTGCATATCGTTGCCATCATCTCGTAGACATTCTAGTTCCTTATTTCTACGTACCCTATCTGGATCCTTGTTTGATGTTTCCATTACCAGTTCCTAGAATTTTATATATAATAGGTTGACGTCACACAGGATTATAATTACATTAGACAATAGTGTTTGTCCTAGAGTGCAAATCGCATGTGAGGCAATATCGTTTGTGTCCAGATATTCGTGCTTTATCTCAGAATGTAGGAAGCATAATTGTGGTTGGGTTTCTACCAACCATATGCCTGAGCTGCCAAAACCTTGGCTTGCTCGTTTGCTATCATCTAACTGCATCACTTCATGAATATCTTGCTCATTAATCTTTTCCTCAATCATCTGCCCTACGCGGTCTCCTGTATGTACCTGAAGAGCATTGTCAGTAGTGTTGACTAAGAGGATTTCAACTTGTCCTCTATAGCCCGCATCCACTACTTCAACTACAATGGATATACCATGCTTAACTGCCAATCCACTATATGATGCAATGCATACATATGTTCCAATTGGTAGTCCAATAGCCTATCCTGTCCCTCTGAGAGATTGCCCTTTTGCAGGAACTATGTTTTCTTCAGTACTGTACAGGTCATGACTGGTGGTAAGCTAGGGACCTCATGTCGGGATTCTTGCCCCCACTCAAAGTCTTTTAATCCTTATTGTCTTGTTCCAAGTTTCCTTATCCACATATAACCGTAATGAGCAATTTTCATTTATCCTGCAGGAAATGAAAATGATGTGACTGAAGGATATCCTGCTTGACATTCTTAGGTAGTTTCTCAGGGCGGCACCCAGGCAGCCTGCCCATCGCATCTGGTTTGCCTCCTCTGGTTCATCGTCGCTATATGATTTTAAAATTAAAATCAGTGAGTTTTTGAGCCTAATGTATTTGCCTAACTGAGCAGGTCCTTGTAGTGAGAAAGTATTGTAAGTTTTGATGATCAGTATATATCATCGATGGTATATCAGTCCCAGAAGGAGAGTGTGGCCCTTCTTTCAAAGCAACCAGTATTGCCAATAATTGCTTGTCATAATGTCGTAATTGCGTTTGACAGGGATCAGCTTACAGGCATAGAAAGTGATAGGATGTAGCTTTTTGTCCAGGTATTGTGAGAGGATACATGCCAGTGCTTAATGGCAGGCATCAGTTTCCACTACTTTTTCCCTGTTGATATGGAAGTGACCTAATATTGCTGCTCTGAGGAACCTACATTTGAGCTCCCAAAACGCATGTGGTTGTCTCTTTCCCCAAGAAATGTCCTTAGGGTTCCCCTTAAGCAGATCCTTCCTTGGCGCACATACCCAAAAGATATATGGTTCCTGCGGACCAAAACCTGCACCAGAAATTTAGCAGTTTTTAAACTAATATTCCACCAGCCCAAGTGACCAAGGAGATTAAAAAAAACCTCTACATTATTCTCTCAGTGATTCTCGACAATGTAGAGGTTTTTATTAGCTTCAGAGACAGCTGAGTAGTTGTGAATAGTTGATTGAAATTAGGCATTTTTGGTGTAAAAGTGAAAAAGTGTTACGCACAGCCACAGTTTTCTTGCCGAGATAGGGCACTATCATGTTTAGTAATTATATTTTTATGCCAAGCCATTACTGAAAAATATATAATATTCGGAATAAACCTAAAACCTGGGTATATTCAAATATGTAAACCAGGTCGAAAAAAGAATAGAATGATAAAGTGCCGTAGCTGTCAGTGTTTTCTCCAGTATATCCCGCTTTTACCATCAATATCTGCTGTGAGTTATATTCCTCTCTTTATTTTATGATAACACATTTATTGCCCTTAAAATTGAAGCCTAATACCTTATATAAGGTCCTGTCATGTGATATCTTGGCATTTAAAGAGGCTCAGCCACGTAACACTTTTTTTTCAGCCTGGTGCAGGTTTTGGTCCGCAGGAACCATACATTATGAATTTCCGATAAAGGTTAGTGAAGCCCATAAATATTTAAATTCCTTTAACCAAGGTAGATGTTTGCCAGGCTTAAATGGATTCCCCTTTACGCTCGCTCATAGTGACTCCATCAATTGCCACAATATATCCCAAACCCTCCTCTGATGTGATCAGGAAGGTGCCTTTGGTAAGGGAGATAGCCATTCTGTATTCTTGGAGTCTTTCTAATACCTTCCTAACCAAAGTGATATGAATCTTCCCAGACTTAGAGTATATAAATTATTTATTTTTTAAGTAATTCAGTTTTTATTCATGTTCAAGGTACAGATTCTCCATGCCGTACTAGCTATGGCAGTAAACAAATCTTCCCCCCTGCCTTGACCTCTGAAAGCTATGGAAAAACTGTAATGGAAGCCAGACCCAACCAGTGTAATAAACCATCCTGACAAGCCGCCACACAGTAATCACAACCAGAGAGCCACTAAAACCAACCTGAAACCAACTCCAAGCCCTAATAGTAAACCAACCAAATGCAACAAAAGAGAACACAATATATGAAAACTCCAACACCTAAGACCATAGTCAAACCATAGGCCTAGGTACCAGACACACAGTGTTCCAGCTCCCATAATAAGCCGGCAAGGGCACAAAGTAGAAAGACAATCCAGAGGGTATATAGCGCAGCACCGAGGGTGGAAAGGGGCCCCCTCAGTAGAGGAACCTAAAGAAGCAAGGCCAGCTTGTTGCAGGGCCCTGTACTGAGTCCAGAGGACGGAGTGTCACCCTGGGGGTGGTAGTAAGGTACCAGCTTATGGGGGGCAGTATGGTGCCAGCTAGGTGAGTAGTAGGATGCCAGCTGATCAACCATCACGAGATGAGGAGGGAGGAGGGGTAGACACAAGGACCAAGGGAATCATGTGCGTGGCCATCTAGGCAGTTCTTATCAAAATGAGAGTGGGGGAATCGACCATCAGAATGCCAAAGCAACTGTAGGCCAGTGGAATGTTTCCCCATACAGCAACCGTCTCTCCCAGCCGTATATGGAGGTCAGAGGGAATTCCCGACTTTGCTCATATTAAGCGAGGCAGAGCAGAAAGCTGAGTGAGGTAAAACAAAAGTGGGGAAAGGACAGTAACCATCTACAAAGATGGAGGAAGAGGAGAGAGGAAACTCTGTGGGGTATACCCTAATAAGCATGCAGAGGAGGGAATCATTAAGACAAATCCCCACCCCCTGGCATATCCAAAGGTTGAGGTTTGGTCTAAACGACAGTGGGCATGAATTCTGGTGGTGTTGAAATTTCAACCGCCGGGTGTGTAGAGGAGACGGAGGCTCGACTTAGAGTATATAACTATATCATGAATTTATACTACTACACCATCATTAAGGAGCTCATTCAGGGTCCTAGTTATTATTAATTGCAAGGTGGCTGCTTCTTTACCAGACCAAACATGATGAGATTATATTCATATAAGGCAGATCGTGTGCTAAAGGCAGTTTTCTATTCTGCACCCTTACTTAGTCGGATCTGGTGGTAACTGTATATCAGATCCAACAGGTTGAAAATAGTGGCACCTGTAACACAGTCGTGTATTTCTGTCACCAGAGGTAGTGGATATTTGTTGTACATGGTGACTTTATTCAGCTATCTGTAGTCTACCAATAACCTGAGGCGTCCGTCTGGCTTGGGTACAAAGAGTATTGGTCCTGCTGCCAGTGATTTGCAGGAGGAGATTAGCCCTTGTTTTAACATATATTCCAGATATGTTTACAGATCTCTTAATTGCTTTTCCAATGAGGATATATAGGTCCCCAAGGTTGTTGAATCTCTGGTTTGAGATCAATGGCATGATCGAAGATTTTATAAGGACGTAGTTTTGACATTGTTGGTGGGTGAAACAGGAATTTGTAATTCAGGAGTTAGGCTGGTAGGGTATCGAGTATTAATTCTTTGTCATCATTTACCCAGGCAACTCGTCTAAAAACTACAGCACTTTGGTCATACAGCAGTTCCTTATCCCATTGCATTTTATTCATTTATCTTCTGGCTAGAGATAAAGTTGGCATCCTCGATTCTCAAAAATCCAGGTTTCCAGGGCATGAATTCATCATGTGTGATGTTCCTTTTACCACCATCTGAATCGAATTATGATTGAGTGGTATCCAGTGAGTGCGATCTTGCACACAACCTTTTATAAGTATATAATTTTCCCAATTTCCTGGTAAAGGTAAATGGTAAAATCCCTGGCAGTATTGAATTCGTCTTCAGTAAACCCCAAAATGGGTATCAGATACTTGCGAGAAACGTAAGGAAAATTGAATTCCTAAATCCAATATTGGTGCATAATAATATTGGACTCCGAGTCTGGTAGGACTCTGAGTCGAGTAGGACTCTTATGTCATATCATTTCCTGTACCCAAATATATGTGCAGTTCCTTAAAGGGCATTGGTAGCTTTTCTTTCCTCATAGTTGAGCTGTCGTCACTTCTGTGATGGTATTATATTTGTTCGTCCTCACTTGGAAGACATTATGGTTGTATAGCTTGGGTGTTCGTTATAATCCCAGCATTATTTTAACCATAGTGGTTACCTCACAAGAAATAAATAAATAGACATTAAGTAAGATTTTGGGCAACCAACTACAAGCGGTCTTTACCCCCTGTCAAGGGGCTACCAAGATGTAAAAAATTCCCATTTTCATAGGAAACTTCTGTGCATAATTATGTCATGCATTTATTTGTCCATTGCAGGTATGTAAATTGATCAATAATATGCGTCGGGGTTGTTTGGATAACTCTGCTATATCTGTAGATGGAGTTTTCCAGAATGTGTAATATTTTCCAAAAAAAATTTGATATCTGAAAAGTGTCGTAATTTCTGAAAGTAGTAATGTTTTCCTAATTGGAAATATCTTATCGCAATGCAGAAATAATTGCAAACTTTGCTCTTGCCAATTGTCACTTTAAGACATGTTGCATAACTCTTCCTTTCAGTCGTCCATTTGTGGTCTAGTTGGGAGAATTAGGTTTGGCCCCTTGCTATTGCACTAAGGTAATCAGTTCCATCCTCTCCGAGGTTAGGATTATTGGGTACCAGCTTGTAGGGTCTGTAGTCTTGTGTTGCGTCTAAGTTGCCTATAATGATTCAGCAGCTTCAACCTCTTAAGAACAATTGGTTTGCCAACTTAAGTTTGACGATATTGTGGCTAGAGTCGGTACCATGGATAAGGTTGCAGGGTGCGTCAACTAATACATTATGTGGAGGTTTTTGAGTTCCTGCCACTTTTTTTCATCTCCCTACCCAAGTATGGATCCCATGTTTCGATTACGGTCGCTACTGCTACAGCATGGAATACCCAATCGCTGTCATTGTTCGTACTGGTAAGACATTTCCGTGTCCAATAATTTCCATCACTGAGGTTTTGGTTTATGTTGTAGATGATTAACATAATTTTCATTTTACACATTGTGAGAGTTGCCGTCTGTGGTTAACAGGAGAACTTTGGTCGGTCCTTGATTGTTTGCTTGGAGTAGGCTCATGATACAACAAAATTCTTTCAATATTTTTACCAGGCATGGTTGTTGAGGCCGCAACACGTACACCAGTTTTCTGCCTCTCACTTAAGGACAACATCTTGTTGGGATTCCGCTATGAGTATCCTTCCTGACAGTATGCGCATCTTTTTTATTGTTACCTTTCTTTCACAATTGATTTGCCTTAGCTACCATCTATCGTAAGTGGTTATCAGTTTGTTTCTGGTTGGTGTATACTTGATTATTATTGACCCCCTTATTAGTGTTATCGTGCTTTCGCTTGGATAATCCACACGATGAGGGTTGTCCTTTCGATAGTTTCTGCAGTTCCAGAAATTCCTCCTATTATCGCACAACTTCAAGTATGGTGTCCATCAATTCGTCATTGGAGGAAAACTTTAGATGCTATAACTGATGAGGAATATCTTGCTAAATTTAGCTTTAAACTTGTACCCTCCAAGTAATTCCTGTGAGACCAGCCTTGATGTTAAGGTTTTAGACGAGAAGGAGATAACTATCTATTAGCCAATGTCGAAGAATTTGGTCATTCTCTTTAGGGCTTGTAGTCCCTCCTCAATGCTGATATATAATTTTGTAATTGCTTACTGAAATCAACCCCATGTGGAATAGTCCGTGTTGCAGGTATATTCACCTATTCCACCCATTACCTTCAGGTATTTCTCCTTGAAGGGGGCCACATTGTTCGCCTTTATTTTCCCCGAGGCCTAGACTATTCGAATAGCATGATTTGCACTTTATGTATCATTGCGTTCAATGTATTCTTCACCAGAGGTCAACAAGTTTGAAAGATCCTGGTTGTCGTTTCCTTCAAAGAGGTATGGTGGTTATGCTATTCCCTTTGCTGGTCGGAAGAGTCCACCGCTAAATTCCAGGAAAGCTAACTTTATCCTTTCCTCATGTATATTGAACCTAGGAATATATAATAAATGGGGAGTGCCTTACAGCCTGCTGCCCTTTCTTCCCCGTCCATCCTCTCTATTACTATCGTTCATATCAGTATCATCTGGATCATTATCATAAATTGTTTCTTAGCAATATAGAATGTTTCACATGATTGGCGACTTGTGAGAAGATTTATGATTATGATGTTTGGTTTGATTTATGTTTATAGTTTCATGACTCACGATTGTCAAGTCTTATGATGTTATGACTTCCGCACCAGACTACACGTATGTGTCAGGGGTTTCACGCATGTGACGCGATTAGCGCACATGACCTTTTATGGAAATTGGAAACTATGGAGATTGTATACTATGACTCAAATTATGAGTCATAGGATGTTTGTTATACTATGACTCACAGGGGAGTCATAGTAAAGAGGTGACTCATGAAGTAAATTCACCAGGGTTAGAGTTGTGTGAAGGGCGCCTATATAAGGAGGGTCACGGACACAGATAGCTGGCTCTTCACGCAACCCTCTAAGTTACTTCCTATGTTATACTTCTACCATTAGTTCAATAAATACTTTATTCTTATTACTACCATCCGTTTATATCACCGACTGTAAGGTGATTTGAGGAACGTATCACTAAGGAGCAGTCACAACAGCTAGGAGTGAGAGGACTCAGCATTCCCAAGGCGAAGTAGGGCTATGAGAACTGACGAGCGGTAAGACCAGTGGTACGTATCCTTACCTGTTGCATTTGAAGGAGATAGTGTGCCTTATCCAGCAGACTAGGGATAGGTTTGTAACATATAGTTGTGTCCATTGTGACACTTAACGAATACAAAACGGATTCACCTACAGATTCAGAAGTACCAGACCTCAATGATGCACAGACTTTCTTAGGTCTACAAGCAGAACTAGGACCTGCCTTGAGCGAGATATCGCAAGAAGGATCCCCAAGACCTCCAAGCCTGGTCACCCCAGAAGCAAGATCAAGATCAAGGTCAGTAAGCTGAGGATCATCCCCAATACCCAGAATGTCGGGGGTAGCAGGACCAGCGGATACGATAACTATAATGAGAGAACAACTCCTACAGTTGATCAGAACGGTTCAGGAAAATCGACAGGAAAAGACTGAGCGGAGGCCAAAAAGCAAAACCCCAGATGCATTTACAGGAGACCGTACCAAACTGCGAGCATGGCTAGTCCAACTTGCAATGTACTACACTGCACTAGGATGGGGAGAAAATGAAGATGGATTAAAAGTGGACTTCGCCAAATCCCTACTGAGGGAGTCAGCAGGCAAAGTGATGACTCCATATGTGGAAGGAAAGACCCCAACCACATGGAATAGCTGGGCAGATTTCATGCCACTCTAAGCATCCAATTCGGCGACGTGGATGCTAAGGAAACGGTAATAAATAAAATCGAGAAAATCAATCAAGAGAGCTGGAATGTGACTGAATTCAGGAACGAGTTAGGACTATTTGCAACAGAGGTAGAATACGACGAAGCAACCTTGGGAAGGGCCTTCCTAAGAGGCTTACGCGATGAAATTCAGAACAGATGGGCCAAGAGGGCTCAAGACTTCACAACGACTGAGGAAATGGTGGCATGGGCTATTAATTAGGAAAACCGCTTAGACCTTATCAAACATGTGCCAGGAAGGTCAAAGACCAAAACATACAACAATACCAGAAACTACGGTGGCACCTTCAAGACCCAACGACTACAGGAGTCTCAAGGAGATCCAATGGACCTAGATGCGACTTGGCGAAGACAAGCTCTTAGCATATCAAAGACCGAATATTGGAGAAGAAGTAACAACAAGCCGTGTATGGCATGGGCAAAGACAGGACAAATGATGAGAAACTGCACCAACCCAAAAGACGAGAAAGAATACCTGGCGAGGATAGTCAGTAGGGTTCAGAACCCACTATGGAAACAAAGAATAGCAATCCGCGAAATGGTTCTCGTAAGCGAAAAGAACAAACAGGAAAAAGACATGAGTCCCGAGTCAGCGATGGCCTGAGGGAAAAGGGGAAAAAGAAACCCATCGAGATACGAAACTTCTACACGGCACTAAACAACACGGAACCACTGGAACACAAAAACGACCATGTTATGGTAAAAATGCGACTACAGGGCAGAGACAAGATTATCAGCATCAACAGAATGATCAACTCAGGAGCGACTGAGGACTTTATTGATAAAGAGGTATGCGAAGAGTACGGCATGCCTATGGCAAAGGCCAAACAACAACCAGAGATTTGCCTGGCGGACGGAAAACTCAGCGCGATGGGTCCTTTAATCCATACAACGACTGTACCTTTGGACATCGGTAGCCATAAGGAAATGATTACTTTCCATGTGGCAAATTTACAAAACCATGAAGCAGTTCTTGGATTGCCATGGTTGAGAGAACATAGCCCTGCAATTGATTGAGGAAAGGGGACCATCACGTTTGATAGGGAGTTATGCACGACCTGGTGTTTAAAAGAGTCACTGAGGGTCTTTACAGTCCCAGAAGCGGAAGCACTGGAGGAGAACTTAGATGTAAAGTTCACAACGGTTCAGGCAAAAACGGTTAAACAGATCCTAGTCAAAAGGTTGACTAAAGTGGCAACCATGCCTACGAAAGGCTCACTGAGGGCGTCAGGACACGACCTGTATGCTAGCGAAGGAGCAATTATACGAGCTAAAGGGCGAGAAGTCATCCGAACTGGAATAGCAATCGGATTACCACAGGGCACTTATGGGCGCATTGCACCACGTAGTGGGTTGGCACTCAAGAACAGGCTTCCAACCAACGCAGGTGTAATAGATGCTGATTATAGAGGTGAACTGAAGGTAGTAAAGGTGAACCTCGGGGACGAAGACTACACAGTCAACTCCTCTGACAGGATAGCACAACTGATATGTGAAAGATAACTGGACAGGGAATGCAAGGAAGTTGAAGTACTTGCAAAGACTGAAAGAGAAGACAATTGAATTCGGAAGTATGGACTACAAAAGAAACCAGGACAAGAAACGAATAGAGATCTGTCAGATCTCGGCTCAAGCCTTTGGCAAGTTCTACTGAAGAGGAGAGATGACCGGCATTCTCAAGTGGAACCTGAAAGACGGCTAATGCACTTTGAAGGCAATGAATGTCAGTACCGAATTGGCTATTAAGGCCCAAAAGTACCAAGAAAAGGAACCCTTGGAACGGATGATACCAGAGGTATATCACCAATACCTGGATCTCTTCGGAGAGAAAGAAAAGACCACGTCACCGCCTCACAGAAAAGGAGTGGACCACAAGATTAATCTAGAAAAGGGAAAGACAATCCCAGCAAAGAGGTTATATCCACTAGGAGCATCGGAACTGGAAGAATTGAGAAGCTATTTGACACAGAATCTGGAAAGAGGATGGATACGTGACTCCTTCATGGAAACAGGAGCACCCATCCTTTTCGTCAAAAAGAAAGACAGAAAATTACGACTATGCATGGATTATGGAGGACTTCATGAAGTCACGAATAAAAGATCGGTACCTACTACCAGTAAAGAGGGAAGCCTTGGATAGGCTAAACAGTGCCCGATACTTTACGAAGCTTGATATTAAGGATGCATACCACAATATGCGAATCAAGAGGGGAGACGAATGGAAAACTACATTCGCGACACGATACGGAACATATGAATACTTGGTAATGCTATTCGACTTGAGCAATACAGCGGCAATATATCAGAGATAGATCAATCAAACATTACAACGATTCTCGGACATATGCTCTGTAGTATATTTGGATAGCTTACTAGTGTACTCAGAAACATTGGAGCAGCATCAGAAAGATATGGGAATGATCCTGGAAGCGATTGGAAAATCCGGAATGAGAATCAAGCCTACTGAGTGTGAATTACACAAGACAGAAGTAGAATACTTAGATTTTATTGGTGACCAAGAAGGAGTCCGGATAGATTCTATCAAGACGGCAGCCATATGGGAATGGGCAATTCCATAGAACAAGACCGATATCCAAAGATTCCTGTGATTCTGCAACTTTTACCGTAGTTTCATCGTGGAGTTTAGCTGGATAGCAAAACCCCTATATAATCTGATAAAGAAAAATGCAAAATGGAAGTGGGGTACAGCGGAAAGCAAGACGTTCGATACGATGAGAGAAAAAATAACTTCAGCACCCGTACTTACCCTTTACAAACCAGAAAGAACAATCATGATCATAACGAATGCATCCAAGTATGTCTGTTCGTGGATTTTATCGCAACAGTGCGAAGAGGAGAAATGGCGGCTGGTGGCATTCCGATCAAAGACAATGACAAATGCGGAATGCAACTACGATATTCACCATGAAGAACAATTGGCCATAATACAGGCACTCAAGGAATGGAGAAGATATGTAATGGGAAGCAATCACAAGACACGGATCCTTACTGACCATAAGAACTTGGTCCCTTTCACGAGAACAAAAGATTTTAATGAACAACAGATCCGGTGGAGCGAGTAGTTAAGCCATTACAATATACGGATCGAATATCGGCCAGGAAAGGAAAGGGGCAAGCCAGACGCATTGACAAGGAGAAGTCAAGATGCACCAGAAGAAGATGACAACAGGATCAAACAGAAACAAAGGATCCTATTACGACAAGAAAAATACTTTGATGAGATAAGGATACAGGAAATGGAGACGATTAGCTTTCCCGGAGAAGAGATGCGACATCTTAAGGAAGAGAGTGGGAAGGACCCTCACATACAAGAGACAAGGAAAGCATTAGAACAAGGAACAAAAGAAATGAAAGATGTAGCCCTGGGGCTATGCCAATGGAAGAATGACTGCCAATGGTACCAGAACAAGATTTGGGTACCAGAAGAGGAAAAAATAAGGATAGAATTTATCAGAAAAAATCACGACATTCGGCAAGCAGGACATGGAGGGACGGCAAAGACCACGGAACTTATTAGCCGCATTCATTACTTGCCTGGAATGTGAGAAACGATCCAGAGATATGTTAAGAACTTTGACATTTGTCAAAAAAGCGAAATCATCCCGACATGCTCCGTTTGGTCAACTACAACCAAACGAAGCACCAGGAAAGCCATGGAAGTCGATATCCATAGATTTTATCACCGATTTACCATAATCAGACGGCTACGATGCTATATTGGTAGTCATCGACATTCTGACAAAAATGAGTGACTTTATTGCATGCCGGAAGGATATGACAATTAAACAATTCACGCAAACCTTAAGTAAAAGAAATCTTTCTGAAACATGGATTGTCGCATGATATCATCACCGATAGGGGAACACTGTTCACCTCTGACCTATGGAAGGAGACAGCCCAGAGGTTGGGAATCGAAAGGAAACTGATCACGGCTTACCACCTGCAAAGGGATAGACAGACTGTGAGAACCAATGCCATCCTGGAACAATACCTTTAAGCATACGTCAACTATCTACAGGATAATTGGAACGAACTATTACCTGTTACGGAATTTGCATACAATAACGGACAATAATAAACAATTAAGACAACACCCTTCTTTGCAAACTACGGACAACACGCGAAACATGACGTAAGTGGTCATCTGATACTGGATCGGAAGATAACAGCGAACGAAATGAACCTATGGCACGATACCATACGCTGGGAAATGGTGGCCTAACAACTTCAACAGAGAGAAAATTATTATCAACACAGAAAATCCGATCCGAATTTGAAATCAGGAGATATGGTATGGTTCCTACCAAGGAATGTAAGGACCACAAGACCATGCAAGAAACTCGATTACACAAAGATGGGGCCCTTCAAGATCTTGGCAAGAGTGTGGAACAGTGCATATAAGTTGGACTTTCCCCCATCGATGAGAAACACAACACCATCCACATCTCACTTCTCGAACCCTACCAAGACCGAAGATTCCCACCACAGATCCAGTCACCTCAACCACCAATCGAAATCGAAGGCGAAACAGAATACGAACTTGAAGAAATAGTCGATTCACGACTACTTTACAGAAGACTCCAATATTGAGCGAAGTGGACATGATATTCTCCTAATCACCATAAAGTTTGATACCCAGCGGAAATCTTCGAACACGAGGAAAATGCAATCAAAAGGTTCCACGAACGATACCAAGATAAACCAAGGCTGGGAGGAAATGAAACAAGAAGCAACGAACAATGGTTGGGGAGACCAAATGCGAGAAATCACTACAAGTAGCCCAGGCCATGTGACAGTAGAGGACCGGCAAAGGGCATTAGAACAAAACGCGATGAGCTGGACGGCATGATATAACGAGCATTGCAACGTCTATAGAGGAGACAAGGAAGGGGCCAGTTACTGGCCAAAACAATAACATGCAGAAACGAGATGGCAGGAGTGCTACCGAAAT
Organism: Tuber calosporum; assembly: GCA_003316355.1. NCBI lineage: Eukaryota > Fungi > Ascomycota > Pezizomycetes > Pezizales > Tuberaceae > Tuber > Tuber calosporum. The sequence continues at coordinate 73,523 of QFET01001010.1, read as the reverse complement.
AATTTTCGAGCCCACCAGGATGCGAAGATCCGGGCTGGATACAAAACCCAGGGCGTGGGGTAAAAGAGAAGAACTGAGCAGGAAGGATACTCAGCGGAAGGAAGCCAGGAGGGGTCAGTTGGAGAGGGGCGACAAAACCCGAAACAATAATACTGAAAGCCAACACACACAGGCAGATATTGAATGCCTCCCAAGAAATATTTCGGGTTTAGAAATCCAACTGGATGAAGCCCCAGGAACGATTAGACTCCCAGAGGAGACCCTCGAAGCGCAACACACCACCATTCCGCACCAAAAACGAACTCTCGCGATGGCAGACCTGACATTGGAGATGGTCAGGAAACAGTTACGCACAACAGAACAAATAATACGGAGGTTCCGTCGCGACGTGAAACGCTTTGGGAACCAAGTAATAAAACTTGGTTATAGCTTGATGGGACTCAAGCTGAGCGGAGAGAGAAGCTATTGTCACAAATCGTGACTTAGCAATATGGAATGTTTCATATGACTCACGATTTATGAGATCATTTATGATTACGATGTTTGGTTTGATTTATGTTTATGGTTTCATGACACACGATTGTGAGGTCATATAAGGTTATGACTTTCACACCTGACTACAAGTATGCGTCAGGGGTTTCTCGCATGTGACACGATTAGTGCACAAGACCTTTTATGGATATTGGATACTATGGGGATTGAATACCATGACTCAAATTATGAGTCATAGGATGTTTGTTATACTATGACTCAGACGTGAGTCATAGTAAAGAGGTAACTCATATAGTAAAGTTACCAGGGTTAGGATTGTGTGAAGGGCGCCTATATAAGGAGGGTCACAGACACAGATAGCTAGCTCTTCACGCAACTACCTAAGTTACTTTCTATGTTATACTTTTACTATCAATTCAATCAATACTTTATTCTTATTACGACAATCTGTTTATATCACCGAGCGAAAGGTAATTTGAGGAACGTATCGCTAAGGAGCACTTGTAAGGGCTAGGTGTGAGAGGAGTCTGCGTTCCCAAGGCGACGTAAGGCTACGAGACCTGACGAGCGGTAAGAACAGCGGTACGTATCGTTACCTGTTGCAGTTGTAGGATTTAGTGTGCCTTGTTCAGCAGACTAGGGATAGGTTTGTAATAAAAATGGGCATCGCCAAGTTTACATGATGCTGGTAGCGGTTGTAGGTTATTTCCTCCGCAGTCCACACCGTTTTCTTTTGTCAAGTGTTGTAGTTGATGCTGGTTCCTTTCTAGGAATAGTACCTTTGATCCGTAGTATTGATTGTCTTTGGTTAGAGAGTCTTGGGGACACTATCATAATGCAGTGCTGTATTAGTGGTACAGGTATCTATTCCGCCAACTGAGGTACCAGAGCATCTAAGTATGCCTTCCGACCAACACTCTGTTTTCGTTCCTATTGAGTACGTAATTCACGTTGCTCATTGATCCTTCTGGTCTATTCGTGTTCCTCTAGGTTCAACTTAATATTAACTTCCATTAGTACCATATCCAGGATTCAGACACTTGTTTCAGTTACATAGGCCTCTTGTTCGAGTGGTGCCTGTTTGCGTCGGAACTTTTTATAGACCAGGGGACATAACCTTTATTACCTAAGTTTAGTATAGTCACTCAATTGTTTGAATGCACGGTGACCTTCTTGTATCTCCGCATAATTGAGAACCTCACCTCTTGCAGTACAGTTCTATAACACTTTTCGCATTGTAAAAACCTGCTTGTCCTTCTATGATAGTACTGAGTTCGCTAAGTCACTCTCATCTGCACTTTCTTTCCAGGATCGGTCTAAGTAGCGTAATGCATAACGTATTTTATCTAGTGTTCGGACATGTTACAGTTATAGGATACCATGGCAACCCAGCAATGGGACATGTAAATTCCACATATCTCAATCAATATAATCTTTATAGCTTTGGAATTTGTAGTAAATAAGAACAGCCTACCTAGTAATTGCCTTGTAACATTTGAATAAAATTAGAGTGATTTTGAGTTCTTGAGTAGTTAATATATCTATGATTGAAGGAAATATAAAGAAGAATATAAAATATGGCTAGAAAAGGTAATAAAGTAAAATGTACAGGAAGCTTTGTGGCTGCTGAATGCCCTAGGTCAGGATATTAATGACCTAAAGTTTGGAAGAATAAGCTCTTGTATATGTTCCAAGTAGTGTGTTTGAACTGTGGAAGTCAAACATATATCCCTAAACTTTATTTCTTTCTAAAATCTCGTTATAACGAAAATTCGATACACCAAGTTAAAGTATATCTCACTTAACTGAGAATGCCGCAGAAAAAGGATGACAAAGAAGACAAGATCAAACTAGCACTTCCAGCGTATGCTGCTGATCCAACACTCTCTGTCTGCAAGCTTGCCAACTTCTACCAAATCCCTAAAAGAACCATCCTCAATCGAATTTCAGCCAAGTCTGTACCTGCCAAACAGGCCCATGAACCTCAACAAAATCTCTCAGCCGCTGAGGAGACTGCCATTGTGGCCTGGATTACAAAATGGGATGACTCAGGATTTCCTCCCAGACGTCGGCATGATTATCAAATGGTGCCAGGTCTTTTAAGAAGTCGAAATTCCTCTGACAACTTGGGAGAGCCTTGGTTGCAACGCTTTCTTGGATGCCATTCAGAATTGAATTCAAAAGTTGGCAAGACACCGGACTAAGAGAGGACTCTGGCCACTGATTTGGACTCCTGCAAGATTCATTTGCACCACGTCTAGCATATCAAATAGAAGTTTCATGTCAGGAACGAGAATACTTGGAACACTGACGAGAAGGGTTTTGCAATTGGCCTTAGTGGAGCAGGAGTTCTGGTTTGCCGAGCCTGTCACCTAAATCCTAGTGTGATCTAAGATGCGGGATGTAAATGGATAACTGCTGTTGAGGCTGATTGTGGGGAAGGAAAGGTATTGGCTACCTTGATTATCTTCAAGTCTAGTGCACTCCTAATGGGACATCCTACCCATATTGAAATCGAGGAAAAACAGGATGCCTACTTCGCCACCTCTTCCAAAGGATATACCAATACTGAGATAACATACAAGTGGTTTAAGGAAGTATTTGAGCCTTCTACCAGGCCTGAAAATGGAATTGTGGACCATCGTATCCTACTTCTTGATGGACGTTCTTCCCATGTCGAAAACTAGGTGCTTATCAAGCATGCAGTCAATCACAATATCTACTGGATTTGCCTTCAATCGCATGCTACTCAAATCTTGCAACATCTAGATGTGGGTATCTTTGGTCCTCTAACAACTTATTGCTAGCAAGAATTGGAAGATTGAGTTCGGCAGCTGGGACCTTATGGCAAAATTAAGAAAGGCGATGTCTTTCCAATGTTGCAAAGAGCACGCCTTAAGACCTTTACTGTGACCAACATCAAGTCTCTCTGGAGGGCCATAGGACTTATTCTGTTCAGCCGAGAAGAATTCTCAATGATCCTGTTCTTCAAGGCAAAATGGCTCCCAAAACTCCAGTTTCAGCCTGTCGTCCTGGTCTCAGACAAGTTTCCAATCGCCTAGATACTGCTCCGGACCATGATAAATTTGAGCAGGAGAACAAAAACATCCCTGTTACTCCTGCAAACTAATCTGCAAAGGACCTTCTCTCAGGCTTTATCAAACAAGCCAGAATTTCTGAGGCTGAGAAAACTATTGCTGAAGAGGAGGCAAATGCAGCCAAGCATTTACTGAAACCTGTACAGCCTAATGGCCGCCAGCTTCCTGGTGGACTTTTACTTGGTACAGAGCAGTTGGCCAAACTCTATCGCAAGCATGAGGAACAGGATAAAAAGAAATTAGAGCGAGGTGAATAGCGCAAGGTAAAGAAAACTACTACAAAGCCTGCAATTGTGGTTGGTAGAATGCGCAAAATATCCCATAGGCAAAGAGAACTTGATTTCGAATCAGATGAGGAAAATTCTGATACCAATATGTCAAATGGCATGGGTGAGGTAAGCGATACTGACATTATTGCAAAGGCAATTTACCCATGAACAATATTAACTATACTTTAAACTAACGACCTGGGATTTGTAGAATTTCAATCAACCAGCAACTACTTTCCAAATACGGTCCATACCTCAGCGCACCAGTGCTAGCAAACCAAATAATTTTAGTATTAAATCTGGTGATTTAACACTTGAATAGCTAAAGCATGTTTAGGAAATCTGTTTTTGTAGTGAATTTCTGATTGTGTCAGTACTTATAGTATAGTCAACCTCTAATTTTTACAGTAAATTCAAAGCCCTTTGGGTATTCTAAATACAATGTTAGATGTAATTCTGAGAACTCTCTATTGATTTATTGATGTCTTTGTAAATTGAATCTCTGACTTGAAAGGTGTCCCATTACTATGACATGTCCCAATACTAGGAAAAATATGTTAGACCAAAGTTTGTTGCAAGTTATCTTGCCTATTGACAGGTTTCTTGGTATACTGTACACGTTTGTGAACTATTGATTGTGGGCGACCCATATGTGTAATGGAAGTGCTGGTATGGGTTCAGGATGTAATCAGAGATGCCGAAGGGGTAGATTCTCTATCATCCTCTTCAATATTCCGGTCTGGTCCCAAAGGGCTAGGAATAGGTGTGTCATTGTGTGCCATAGTCATGACAGCTCGCTTAGATACCCAAATACTTTTTGTATAAACCAATTTAAAAAAAACAGTTATCTGGACACAAGTCAAGAAAGTCGTATGCAGTAGAACAATTATACCACATTGAAACCCAGTCCTGAAATTTCCGCCACTGAAAATAATGCCCATGAAACTGGGTGTGTATTAGTGAAAGGTACTTAGGTGTCGGAACTATAAGAGGTTTAGTGAATTATTATGGTTCAACTGTTTCTAATAGCGGTATTTCACCAAGGTCAGCAGCAAATCTCTCTTCAAAGCAGGGTATGGTAGCTAAGGGATCAACAAACAGGCTATCTTGGCCTCTTAAGCAAGTATCAGAGTTGCTTCATAATGGTTGGTTTGGTAAAGGTTTCAAGATTGAATGTCCAGAATGAGGGTTGAGTATTGGATCTTAATATAATGCTTGATAGATTATGATTTGCATTTGGTGGATGAAGTAATCTAGCGTCCGTCTTGTGGATAGATAGTTTCAGTTTACTTTGGGTGTATAGCACGTAAATGTCTGATTGCTATTGTCGGTAGATCAAGTGTGTATTCTTCGCAGCAGATAGGAAATATGTTGTTAAAGTTATAAGGTCGACATTGCCGAGATTATTTGCACTGATGAATACTTTGAGCATCATTGTATTCTTCCAGCATATGAAGAAATAGCTGTGAGAATACTGGAGAGCTTCGATGACAAGAGAATAACAATATAGTGTTACAGGGTAGCCTATAGGATAGTTTATCGTAGTCTAGCCAGTGCTCTTATTGAGAAAATCAGAGAATTGTTAAGAAAGCTCTAGTAAGAAGTATGATGAAGAGATGAGTGTTCTCCAAGGCTTCATAACTTGTTATATTGTTAAGGTCCCTTCTCCATTGCTTGATAATCCCTTAACTACCGTGGACTGCTAACAATTTATACACATTTCCTGGTACTTATGTTGGCTATATATACGAGGTATCTTGAAAGACTTCAACTATGGTCTAGCAACTGTGCACACATTTTGACTCTGAAGATGTAAGCCCACACTACAGCCAATGATCCTCCAGTGTATCTATTTCTCTAAGGTGTCAAGCACTCCACCAGTAGATAGCCTATAATCTCTTTACTAAATGAACTAAGTTCAATTTGATACCGCCTATTTGCGAACATCATACCGAATACCTGGTGATCACTCTTGATCTCTATGTTACTAGCATATATTGACTCATGTGCAGATGCATTCAGATTAACAAGAATGTAGAATACATAATGGATCCTCTTAGATAAATTACTCTATCATCTTTCACTGAGGTTGGGTAGTTATGGATACGATCCTACTTCTTACCAGTGTGGGTTGTAGTCAATATAGCCCCCTCCAGGCGCTATATACCATCACATATAAAGAGTTGTAAGTCTAATACAATAACCTATATGTGTAACACGATTATGCTTATGGTCGTATTCAATGAGGGGATACAACCTGAAGAATGGCCTATAAAATTCATTATAGATTTTAGTGGAATCTTGTGTCGCAAGGATGAGTTTAGGATCTGTAAACCAGGATAGTTCATACGGGTTTGGTAGGAACTCGATCTCCAGCAGGCAGCAATACAGTGGGGATTCAAAAGAGGAGATAAAGTTCTATGGACTAGGTTCTAGGATTGACTTATTACGCAGTGTGAAATTAGCTATGATCATGGGTAATTCCTTGGGTATAACTTTGAGATGTCTCAAAGTCTGGTATTGAGCCTTAGTAACAAGGAGCATTATCAAAACAGTATTAAGGGTAGTCAATTCTGAGGGCAAGCAAATAGGACTAGGCTTATAATCTTTTCTTTGTAAACAGGTGTTGCCTAGGAAGGCTTGTAGATGAGGTTACAATCATTTTTGAATAAAACTTATAATATTGATAAGATATCATCTCTGTTGCTAGATGATGGATCAAGCTAGGTGGGTACTTCTATATTTATATTTCGTGTCTGAATGTTCGTAGACTGTATAGGCTTTACCTATTAATAAGAATCTGGTCACTATATTCCTCCATCCTCGCCCAAGAGCGAACCCCCTTTGACTGTGTAATTTTGCTTCCCTCCACTGTTAATAGCGTGATGCGAGTCCTTTTTTCTCCAAGGTGGTGGTGCCCCATTCGGTCAAAGATGCCATCCCCCATTCTCCTCTACCATATGAGACTGTCCTGTTTGGAACTTGCTAATAGTGTGCAGGAATATCAAGGGGCCGGGTTGGTTGTTGATCAACACTCCTTTACTACCGGGTTAACTGGTCCTGCAGGTGTCTTTCCTGATGACTAGTCTTGACAATTTGTCCAATACCAGGTTGTTTTTAACTACCTCTCTTTATCAACCTATTTTTCTAGGCTGTATGAACCATTTATAGGCATTGATTTGGATTCGGGACTATTCTCGATAATATCCAGAGATAGATCGTCCTTTTCCAACCTGGAGCCCCCCTGGGCATTATATTGTCCTTCTGACATCCAGGGGCTGTAACTCTGTGACCTCTGGACAATATCGCTGGCTCCTATACGGGGTTACAAGAGGTCTTCCATTACTCGTTTTTGTAGTAGAAAGTGGAACTAGACCAGGCACCTGTATTTACTCGCAGGGCTACAACTTGTTAAACGTACTCGAGGTGCAAATGGCTTGTACAGTGCAAGGACAACGAAATGCCCTTGGACCAAGGCTGGGTAACTGGCTAAGCAAGGGAATGGGCATGGTGGAGGCAACGTTGCATGGTGGAGGGATCAGTATGCTGGAGGCAATGGCAAAATGAATGTAAGGGTGGAAGGGCGCAATTCATGAGACTGGAAAAGGTAATATGAATAAAAATAAATACAGGAGTAGAAACCCCTAATACTATAGATTAAAGCTATGTACCTGGTTAGGAAAGCAAAATTCCTGTAGTAAGCTTATTGTAGAATTGGTTACTTTAAAGGTAATTTGAGAGGGTGAAACCAAATTCTCATAGCATAGCAACAACCTCCGCCCCTCAGCAACCCCACCTTCCACACTCCCTAGAAACGAGATTTTGGTAATGGTTATCATACCATGAAATCATAAAAGATGATACAAACTTGGAAATTCAAGGAAATAGCTAAGTAAGATCAAACAAAATCAATCAAGCTGAGTACTAAGAGAGAGAGAATATTAAGAAAGCTAATTGAGAAACTGAAAACCAAGTTCAAAATAATTATCGGTATTATCACGAGAGTTTCAAGAGAGGCTATATCAGAGCTATCCTGATTGAGGTCTAGGGATTGAGTTTCTGCTAGTGTAGTAGCTCTTCAAGTCTTCTCTAACTCATGCGTAGTCCTTGACGAAATACTCTCAGGTGAGATAATTCTTAAGCTTCACTTATCGCCTAGGGTGGATGAATGGCCTAGGGTGGATGAATGAGAGGCATGAATTGCTGGTTTGAGACTCTGTGCCAGATGAAAAGGAGGAAGTGGAATTGGATTACTCTCTTGCTTTACCATAGAAGAAGCTTCAGTTTCCTGTTCGGAGTCAAGGGTACTAGAGGCTTCCTCGTTATCCTCTGAAGGTTGTATTTTTGTGCTCCTTGGGTCCTTGTGGTGTTTGATGGGTGGTGAGGAGGCAAGATTGCTCCTATCCTCCTCAGACAATTCTCTAATATTTCTAATATGGAGAGTATATCCAATGTGTATTGACTCATATGGCTTACTGCCTCGACCTCCACAAAGCGAACCTAGAGTCATAATCAACTTTGGATTATCGATAGCTTTTAACAGGTTGGAGATAGTACCACTGCCAATAGGTTCATTGGCATTAGGAAGTGAATTACTACCTTCCCAATATCCAACACATATTGGCTTTAGAGGGTCAATTTCATGTGTTCGTATATGGGGAAACGATATCCAGGCTGTATGGTCAAGAACCTGGGCTAGAAGAACTAATGCCAATCCTCGATCTGATCAGATTTCCAAAGTTAAATAACCATTGTAGAACCATGAAGGACAGGTCAGCTACTCCCCTTGCAAAAGAAGAAAAGAGACAGGGATATATTGATTGGGTTAGAAATGGGTAAACAAATAGATGAAAGGGGATTATAGCATGTTTGAGTTTGAGAATCTTGTTGCTCTCGAAAAGTATCGACCAGTTGATGATAGTATCGTACTTTTTAGTTGACTGCCAAGGATTGAATTCGTAGTACCAAGATTGATTGAACAAATCTGGAATAAGATAGCTTTTGTGTATTTTTTACCAATAGAATATGTTAGGTCAGTTTAATATATATATGGAAAAGAATATTTGTTACCAGATGGGAGTCCTGATATTTCATACGTATCATTCAGATGGACTTCAATTGAATGCTTACACCCAATTCAAATATCTGAATTACCTCTTATAGGAAGTATAGAATTGCACAGACAAGTATCAACTTGGCATAAAGGTATTATAAGGAAAGATATATCTTAGATGAAGGATTTGAAAGATGTTCAAAAGTGTATGGGCACGATCTTATATCTATCGGAATATACTAACGCAATACTAAGCGAGTATTGCGGCCACGCCTTGATGAGTAGATGTAGATTTATGAAAGTAGATTGGTAGGTAGTCGGTTCCTTATTCTTCTAAGCGAAACAAGTAGGCAGTAGCCCCTATATATTTAAGAGTGCGCCCTCCCGTTATCTAAAAGAATATAAAAGGGAAAAAATATAAGAACGAACGTGTTTTACCGTAACGTCTGTAGGAAAAACATAAGTGCGAATGTATTTGACCCTAAAAACCAGCCTAGAAAATCCCTAAAATTTATATAAGTCTAAAGTGGTGTGAGGGGTTTCGTTGTGGATGATAAGACATAAAGGACAGAACAATAACTGTTAAAATATGTGATAAACAAGCGAAATAACCCGAATACCATATAAAGAAATATAGATAAGAATCCTTAACGTAATTATGAAATATAACAGAAATAAACGCATAGTATGTCCTAGCTGTAGTAATGTATGCGGTGTAATAGGTATTGCCGAAACACTAACCAAGTAAGAGACTATACGATATGTTCAAGGAAATATTCATATAAGAACGAATAAGAAATTTCAACACTCTCCCTCATTATCTACAGCCCAGAAGTCCCATTAACTGTGTATGTACTGGTTTCGCTAAGATTTTGGTGCAGATATAGGCAAGCTTTTCTGACGACTCAACTTTTAGTAAAGTGAACGAACCGCGGACAAGTTCTTCTCGTATTTTGTGAAAGTGAACATCGATGTATTTGGTACGTTCGTTGAGTTGATGATTTGTCGCAAGAAAAATAGCGCAGGTATTATCTGCATGCAAGGCGATCGGTAAACTTAGTCGAAAATCGTTGAGGACTTTTTGGAACCATTGTATTTGTCGGGTATCCAGTGACATAGCAACGGATTCCGCTACGGTAGTAGATGTAGTGTAACAGGGGCACCCTATAGGAAGATGGATCCTAAGGTTGCGACCGCACCAAAAGACTCAATGCAAAGTTCACAGAAGGTAAAGATAAAATAATTGAATCAAATGATAAAACTTAATATCGTTAAGCCAGAGCTTCACTCAATTCAAGTCTTCTCGAGAGGAGAGTTGGTTATCAGAGTAGAGTGCCGTTCGCGTTTACTTAAGTAGAATTATAAAGCCAACGACACCCATCCCTACTCCGACCGTTAAGAGAGCTCCCTTCTCCACTCAGGGATCATCTGACACATGGCCCTTCCGGAATTAACTTCAGGGCCTGTGGATCGCTCGGGTAAGTTGAGTCCGTTCAATCATAAAGGTTTTCTACAATGTATTTTGATTATCCCTGCAGGAGGGAAAAACCTTTCCGATCGCCGTCTAGTCAATGGCCAACTGACAATCCGACTTTGGACCCAAACCTAGGTAAGAGACTCAGTAGCCCTATGGCTTTTCTGTCTATGCAATCACTGCAGTCGTCTGTGTGTACTTGGCCTATCGGCAGCTTTTCTTGTAACTACGTAGCTCCCCCGGTAAGTGTTTCTACTGAGTTGGCTAAATAGACGCGAGCTATAGCCAACCGTTCAGGTATCACCTTAGCCGTGATAAGACTGAATTCCTCTTAGAGTCCTGTAACGTCCCTCAGTAAGAGTATAGCCCCTGGGCTTTCGTTGTGTAAGTATTAGAGTTTTATCCGTACAGACTTCCGTTTATCCCCGACTCTCAGATAGCTATTCCGTGGGACCCCCATACCTCCCAGAGGGATTATAGGCACCCAGAGTACCCACGGAAGGCCATCTGATGTCAATACTAACAACTTGCCCGGGTCGGCCGTTGCCCACCCCTATATATATCCTGAGGACAGCATCTGGTCGGAAGGACAGCAGTGACGTATACGGGGTTACGCTGCCACCTTTGATTTCTCAGTTTTGTTAGGCTTTTACCAACTGTCACCCTTTCCCACCCGTCGCAAGGGGCGAACGTGGGAGCCGCAAGGGGTTGTTGGACGCGCCAAAATCACTCCAACCACCCTGGGGTACTTGTAGTAGGATTACGCATTTCGCGTAATGTTAGGGGAGGGTAACCGGAGGTCTCCGATTTCACCCGGGATCTCCAAGGTAGGGTAACTGGGCCCTGTCATGGTGCCAATCGCTGCGGAAGTCTGTGTAACGCCCCTTTGCGTTACCAGAAGGTTGCGCATAAGTGACTTATATGTTACATGCGATTCCACGAGCTAGAAACACCTGGTTACACGAAAGGGGCACACCCGGCGGCGTCTACACTGCTTTCCATGTTTTCCTAGGACTCCCTGTTACCCTGCCTAAGTGGTTACCCTGCCTAACTGAGGAGATAGGTTACCCTATATAAAGGGTTACCCTGCCTAACCATGCATCCGGATTACCCTACTCAAGAGGGTTACCCTACCTGACTCTAGCTCCGGGTTACCCTGTCTAGCGGGGTTACCCTACCTAAGTGTGCACCAAGGTTACCCGGCCTTGCTGGGTTACCCTATCTAACTAGGTACCTAAGTACCCTTTCTTCATGAAAGGTACTTATGGTTGCTATGTCACTTTGCAGGTGTCTGGTACCGTTCCAGTCCACGTCCTAGTAGGACCACTGGCTGGGCTGAGGTTCAGTAAGCTATACCAACTGATCTAGGTGACATTACACTACTCCCCTCTTCCATAAGTCTGTCCTAAGACTTAGTTTTCTTGTGTGGGGTGATCTTTTCCCACTTATTCCTCTTTCAGGTACTTTTATACACGGTGATCCCTTTGCTTATCAGAATACCGGTCATGGAAACGCAGCACTGCCTCGCCTGCGGTTTCTTCCAACATCTCAAACGGATCCCAAGAATTTTCTTCACTGCCATACCCTTCCCACGACACCAAATATTGTACGAACCGCTGTGGGAATTTTGCCTTCATACTTCCATACCACCGGCTATCTACTATGCCTCTTACTATATAGCTGGGCTCCGAATCAAGGATGTCGGGTTCTAGTATGTCTTTAGCAGGTCTGCCTACCAGATCCTCGCGGTAAGGTTCCTGAAGTCCCACATTGAAGACCGGATGGATTGTCCACCTTGCAGGCAGCTATCCCTCATAAGGCCGTGTCCCTATTCTCCTTTAAACTACAAAAGGTTCAAATATCTTGTAGTCTAGTTTCTCCATAGGTCGCTTAGTGCCAATGTTACGTCGGTCCAACATTACACGGTCTGCCTTCTTAGCTCTACCTTGGACTACATCCTCCAGGGTGACATACTCCGGTGATGGAAGACACTACTGGTCATGCCATTTCGGCTGTCGTTCCTGGGCCCTTTGTAGTGTCTCTCGAATGTCTTGCAATGTACCCTCCCAATCCTTGACGACAAGTTCACTGTTTGGATGTATACCTTGATGTTCAGACACGCCCCGGACCAATTGGTCCGTGGCACAAACCCGTAGTTTGCCTCGAAGGGTGACACCTTCGACGACTCGGATACTGACGTATTTTATGCGTGCTCCGCTAAGGGTAGCTGTGCAGCCCAATCGTCTTACTGGTAGGAACAGTAACTTCTTAGATACAGTTCCAAGGTCTGATTAACCCTCTCAGTTTGCCCATGTGTTTCCGGATGGAAGGCCGTAGATACCTTGAGTTTGACTTGTAGTAGATCCATGAGACTCATCCAAAACTTGGATGTGAAACGGGTATGGCGATCAGAAATGATCGATTCTGGGACCCCATGCAATCGCCAAATCTCCTTCAGAAATGTGAGAGCAACTTCCTTTATGGGCACGTCAGTTGCTAAAGGGATAAAGTGAGCCATCTTGGAGAATCTATCCACTATGACCCAAATCTTTGTATATCCCTCTGAGTTTGGTAATGCCACAATGAAGTCCATGGAAATAGCATTCCATGGTCTCATCGGAAGTTCAATAGGCTCAAGTAAGCCGAACTTCTTATGCCGGATTGTTTTGATTCTTTGGCATACATCACAGGTCCGAACATATTCAGGGATGTTTTCCTCTATTCTCGGACAGTAGAAGTTTGCCTTAACTCGTGCTATTGTCTTGTATGTTCCCAAGTGTCCAGTGATGCGTGAATCATGTTCTGCTTCCATGATTGTTCTCTTAAGCCCCTAGCCGTTCGGAACATACCACCGATTCTTGTAGGTTAGCAAGTCCTTTTCCACATCGAAATGGGCATCCACAGTGTTAATTTTGTTAACCACTGGCTACAGTACTACCTGGTACGCCTGATCTAGTTTCGCAGCAGCACGCAAGGCTGTCAGAAATCCAGACTGCAGGCGAAACCCTTGACAAGTAAGTAGCATCTCTGGGAGCAGGAAGTCTCGTTCCTGCAGTATGTGCCACTGCCCAGGCCCAAAGAATGTTTGTGGTAGAGGATCACTCCCCCCTTCCAGGCGGTAGTCCCTACGCCGCGATAACGCATCTACCTTCTCATTAAGCCGGCCTTCTCGGTATACCACCTTTAAGTTAAACTGCTGTAGGAATCCGCCCAGCGGTGTTGCCTCCGGTTTAGGACCTTGGTACTATTAAAGTTCTCCAGATTCTGGTTGTCTGTATATACCACAATCTGGTCCTCCACTGAGCGCAATAGATGATCCCATTCCTTGAATGCTGCGACGATCGCGGTCATCTCTTTATCGTGAACATCGTACTTCACCCCCGCAGGCATGAAATTCCTCCTGTCAGAGGCCACTGGGTGCCATTTCTGGTCATCACATAATTGGGATAGCACAGCACCCAATGCGAAATCACTGGCGTCGGTCTCCAACTTGGTAGGACGAGAGTTATCAAAGTGTTTCAGAATGGGACCGGTGGTGAACAACTCCTTTAGATGTTTTAATGACCGCTCACCAGTGGGCGAGTAGTCCCACTTTACATTCTTCTTGGTCTGATCCGTCAGAGGTTTTGCCACTTTACTAAACCCGTTGTTGAATCGACGATAGAAGTTGGCCAAGCCCATGAAGCGTTGAACGTCAGTTACGTTCTGAGGAGTCTTCCAACCCTTGATCTCCTCTACCTTACGAGTCGTCATAGATATCCCATCCTCAGATATCTTATACCCTAGGAATTCAACTTCCCTTTGGTGGAAGGTGGACTTCTTTATGCTAAGGCAAAGACCTGCCTTGCGCAGTCTCTCCATTACCTGACGAACTAACGAAACATGTTCTTCGATCGTCTCTGTGTATATCAAGATGTCATCCATATAGGCGATGGCTCCTGCATCAAGCATATCCCTGAATACGCTATTGATCATACTCTGGAAGGTAGATGGTGCGTTGCATAGCCCAAACGGCATTACCGTATACTTGTACAGGCCATGACGACTCTGAAAGGCGGTTTTCCATTCTTCACCAGGTGCTATCCGGATGGGATAATAGCCATTTTTCAGGTCCAGCTTAGTTAACACTGTGGCTTTCCCGAGCCTATCTCGTAGCTCGTTCATCAAAGGCAAAGGATACCTGTTCTTAATAGTTATCTTATTAAGTCCTCGATAGTCGATACATAACTGAAGCATTCCAGCTGGCTTCGGCACAAAGAGAATAGGGGCTCCGGCGGAAAACGTAGAATGCCGGATCTTCCCTTGTTCCTCCATTTCCCAGATGTAGTCATATAGTACATCTAATTCTCGCTTAGAGAGGGGGTATATGGGCCCCGATGGCGGTTTGGCCTCCGGCTCGAGTTCAATCCTGTGATCAAACTCAGTATGCCGGGGAAGGGAAGTTATATTTTCTTCACTGAAAATATCTGCATAATCCCTATATTCTGATAGTAGGCAGACGCTAATGTCCTTGCCATCTTCTACAATATATATTGCCATACCCAAAAGGTATACCTGACTGCTATACTCGGCTAGGAGCTCTTCACTGGTGATGAACTCCATTCGTCACTTAGCGACAAGACAGTTTGTCTTACAGTATTCTGAACGCCACTTCAGAATACCAGTGTCCCAGTCAATATCGGGATTGTGGTCCTTCAACCACGACATCGGAAGATAGCCGTCTACTTTGGTGTCCGGCATATCCGCAAGTTCGAACCTTATATCATTCACATGGTCGCCTATCTTCATTCTCACCCTCGTGGTGTAATGTTCCCCGGACCCTGGAATCTGGTTGCCACTTGCATCAAAGATTGGTGTCGGATGTTTCCGAGGGATACATGGTATTGTAACAACCCCTAGATCAGTTGGTATAGCTTACCGAACCTCAGCCCAGCCAGTGGTCCTACTAGGAAGTGGACAGGAATACTACCAGACACCTGCAAAGTGACATAGCAACCAGAAGTACCTTTCATGAAGGAAGGGTACTTAGGTACCTAGTTTGATAGGGTAACCCAGCAAGGCCGGGTAACCTTGGTGCACACTTAGGTAGGGTAACCCTGCTAGATAGGGTAACCCGGAGCTACAGTCAGGCAGGGTAACCCTCTTGAGTAGGGTGACCCGGAAGCATGGTTAGGCAGGGTAACCCTTTAGATAGGGTAACCCATCACCTCAGTTAGGCAGGGTAACCACTTAGGCAGGGTAACTGGTAAGCCCTAGGAAAACATGCTAAGCAGTGTAGACGCCGCCGTGCGTGCTACATTCCTATAACTAGGTGTATCGATCTCGTGGAATCGCGTGTAACAAATAGGTCAGTTACGCGGAACCTTCTGGTGACGCAAAGGGGCGTCACACAGACTTCCGCAGCGATATACACCCTGATAGGGCCCAGTTACCCTACCTTAGGCATCGCGGGTGGAATCGTGGACCTCAAGTTACCGTCCTCTAACGTTACGCGAAACGCGAAATCCGACTACAAGTACCTCATGGTGTTTGGAGTGATTTTGGCGCGTCCAACAAGCCCTTGCTGCTCCCACATTCGCCCCTTGCGACGGGTGGCAATGGGTGACAGTTGGTAAAAGCCTAACAAAACTAAGAAATCGAAGCTGCTGGCGTAACCCCCTATAGGTCACCGCCATCCTTCCGACCAGATCCTGTCCGCAGGATATATATAGCGGTGGGCGACGGACGACCCGGGCAAGTTGTTAGTATTGACATCAGATGGCCTTCTGAGGTTACTCTAGGTGCCTATAATCCCTATGGGTGGTATGGGGGTCAGATGGAATAGCTATCTGAGAGTCGGGGATAAACGGAAGTTTGTCCGGATAAAACTCTACTACTTACACAACGATAGCCCAGGCGCTATACAATTACTGCGGGACGTTACAGGACTCTAAGAGGCATTCAGTCCTATCACGGCTAAGGTGATCCCTGTACAGTTGGCTATAGGTAGCGCCTATTTAGCCAACTCAGTAAAGACACTTACCGGGCGAGTTACGCAGTCACAAGAAAAGCTGCCAATAGGCCAAGTAGACACACTTGACTGTAGTGCTTGCATAGACGGAAAAAGCCATAGGGCTACTGAGTCTCATACCTAGATTTGGGTTCAAAGTCGGATTGTCAGTTGGCCATTGACAAGACGGCGATCGGAAATGTTTTTCTTTCCTGCAGGCATAAACAAAATGCATTGCAGAAAACCTTTATAATTGAACGGAATCAACTTATCTATGCGATCCACAGGCCCTTAAGCTAATTCCGGAATGGCCATGTGTCAGATGATCCCTGAGTGGAGAAGGGAGCTCTCTTAACGGTCGGAGTAGGGATGGGTGTAGTTGGCTTTATAATTCTACTTAACTAAACGCGAACGGCACTCTACTCTGATAACCAACTATCCTCTCCAGAAGACTTGAATTGAGTGAAGCTCTGGCTTAACGATATTAAGTTTTATCATTTGATTCAATTATTTTATCTTTACCTTCTGTGAACTTTGCGTTGAGTCTTTTGGTACGGTCGCAACCTTAGGATTGATCTTCCTATAGGGTGCTCCCGTTACAGTATATCGTTAAGCTCTACGCTTAACTATCTCCTGACAATTGTTGCTCCTCGAGACCCCTTTCTGACATTTACGAGTACTGGTAACCTTGTCAGGAACAAGTAGCCCAGGGTGGAAAGTATTATGCCTGAAATGTCTCTTACGCGTTCATAATGGACTAACGTCCCTCCCACACTGGGTCCCCTCTTGGACAACGATGTTATCGCAGACCTAAGGGGCCTGGGTGGGGAGGCAGTTACGAAGTTGATTGAAGCGGCACCCATTGAGGTGCCTGAGGAAAGTCAGACCATGGTAGTCCCCGATCCCAGGGCACTCATGGAATCCATCACCAACAATCCCTCCGTGATGGTACCTGAGGCGGTCCCTGAAGTGGTTACTTTTGAACGTTTTACCCACGAAGTCTTTGAGAATTACATCCTACATGAAGTTGGCCGTAGGTTCGTGGAAGCACAGTCCCATCTCGAATGCTTTGTGGAGGCAAAGCTGTCCTATTTTAAAGAGAAAATGGTCTACATGGTCGCCGACTGGGTAAAGAAGGTCCAAGATGCCTATCGCCAGCAGGTCATGACGGTGCAAGCGCTGAAGGGTCGCCTAAAGGCCCTTGAGTAGACTGTGAGTCAAGGCATCAGCATTGATGCCGAAAATATGTTATTATGGAGCGAGCTCCTCCGCTTCCCCTTGTCTGTACAGGACCGATCAGTTTTGCCACGCACTTTGCGGAAGCCATGGCAAATGTTACATGACATGAGCATTTAACGCCACATGCCAGGGAAGCTTTGGGACTTGGCCTCACTCCAGGCACATCGCGGGTATCACCTTTTGCCCTCGCGGTTGAAGCTCGCATAGCCAGCCGATATCCGAGCCCTTCTGGCTCAGGCACGGTGCGGATGTCTTCACGCCTCGCAGGGGTAACAAAGGACAAGAGACCCACAAAACCTAAAACTACGACCGCCGTTGCATCCCTCCCGGCTGTGCCATCAACGCCAACTATAGTTTTAGAAGCAGAGCGACCATATGCGGTGGCAGAGGCAACTCCCTTGCCAGCCACATCACAAAATCCGGCACCGCTTGTCCTCCTGACAGCACCGCCGGCTCCAGCCAAACCCACGGGCAGCGCCAGGAGGACTGAGTTTCAACGGGTAGAAGCGCAGTCGGCTACGGCTTATTCTTCTCCTGCTTGTAGGATCGAGGGAAGACCTGATGGGAATATAGCATTTCACCATAGCCCGCCATGTTCGAAAGGGACCGGTGAACCGATAATGCAAAATCCCTAAGGTCCGTAGTTGAAAAAGACCCATTATCGTTTCTGTGGTTCGGAATACCATACGGATGTTGGAGCTTGTTCCCTCTTCCAACAGTTAGTTCAGTGGGGAGTGGATAAGGTCCTTGCTGCTAAAGGTCCTCCATCCCCCGCACCTCCCATAAGACTGTTTTCCCCTCTGGAAGCTTCTCTCCCAGTAGCCAGTCACGAAAGCTCGGAGGACCACTTTAGCGGATATGGGAAACCATTGGGACTCCGCGGTGGAAACACTGGTGGAGATGGTGGTAGTAAACCACCAGGTGGTGGAAACGTCGGCGAAGCAGGAGAACCGGGTGATTCCCATTCCTCGAGCAGTAGCAACGAATCCTCCTCCTCCCTCCCCGATCTCAGCAGATTTCTAGGCCGACTCAAGTCGCGCTGGAATGAGGCTAAGAAGTGACGGTATGATGAGCGGTGTCAAGCCTTGACGGACTTTCTTCGTAAGTCCAACAAGAAATCCCACACTCGGCAGAAGAAGCCCGAGAAGTTGGGGATCAAGGGGATCAATGGAGACCCACTTGACAAACAGCGTTTCATCCAGGATGAGGAGATTAGGTTTGACTACTATCGACACTGTAAGCTGTCTGATATGGATAAAGTCAGCCTGATCATCGCGCTTCTTGAAGGGGCTGCAAAGAAATTGTACAACTGCATCCATGTCAACATTAGCCAGGATGCCGCTCAACGGGCAGTAGTGACCTTTAACCCAAGCAAGGAGTTGCGCACTTGGGGAGGCTTCCGAAAACGCCTGGAGTCCAGTTTCGGCAGTCACTCAGACCGGGATCGTGCTCCTCGTCAGTGGAATGGTTTGGCTATGAAGCCAGGGAAGGTGGACCAAATTGTCGATGAACTTATTCGCTTAGCAAGTGAGTTGCATTATGATGCGGTAGTAGTGAAGGACAAGGCCCGCATTGCTATGACCGCTGAATTGCGAAATGCTTGGGGACTGAAAACTCCACACCCGCAAGCATACATCGATTACCTAAACCTGCTTCGCACCACCGGCCATTAGCAGGAAGACCTTGCATCCTTCAACAGAACGGTTATTAAGGAAAAGCCTACCACCCACGAACGAGGAGATGACAGGTCCGCCGTCGCTAAGCGACAACGAAAGGAGGAGTAAGGCCCTGGGAACTGAAATCCCCGGCCTCAAGCGAGCACGGCCAACCCCTCCCAGGTTAAGAAATCAGACTATGAAACCAAACATCAGAATATTCCGACTACTCTGATTGACAAACGCAATCGTTTAAAGCAATGTTCGCGTTGTGGAAGCGAGAGTCACTTTTGGAAACAGTCTACTGCTCCCGAACCCGTAGTGCAATCAATCAAACCCTCACGCAAGCGATCTTCTTCTGAGGCTGAGCATTTAGCACCTACGGTATCGTAACACCCTCGCATTGAGGCTCCACCCCCTGTTGTCTAAAGGGTTCCCGAGGTCCACGGCTCCCCTCCGATTTTGGAGGTTGATACCGATGGAAGTAATTAGGTAAGCCCTTTAGGCAGTGTCTGAGAAACCAGAAAGCTGACTACCACTCTGTGCATTAAGGCGCGGAGGAAAAAGGTAGAAGGAAAGGGAAAATAGACTAGGTGAGTCCCCTCACCTTACAAAAGAACATGGCTGATCCGCCACTGTCAGGACAGGGTGGGATTACGGGTTTCCTTTTGTTAAGGTTTTGCGAGGGTTTATTTCTTATTTCCTTTGTTGGCTGCTTTCCTTGGGGAAGACCGATTGAGATGGTCTGGTTTCATTGGTTTTGTTTCACTTATGTATATCAAGCAGGCAGGACTTGATTAAGCAATTGACCTTATTTACAAGTTTACCTGAAGAGGGTTATATACCCGAAATCTCGCAGGCGAGATAGTAAACACCCACGTTTATTATATACGAGAGATACATTATGACGCTTAAGCGAAGAAAACCTGTTAGCGAAGAAAGACCCGCTAAGCGGCCGAGGCTAGTTGGCCCGCCACCCCACACTAGGTCAATACACGTGAAAGTCCGCTTGGACTTGAATTTCAAGAAGCATAGAAATAGAAAGGAAGCCTTACTTCTGTTGGACAGTGGCGCTACGGGTGCCGTGCTAAGTAGCACATGGGTTAAGAAAGCCCAATTACCATGTGTCAGTAGGAGACATCTGACACCAATCTCTGCTGCAAATGGCAACCAGATTCTAGGGTCCGGGGAACATTACACCACAACGGTGAGAATGAAGATAGGCGACCATGTGAATGATATAAGATTCGAACTTGCGGATATGCCGGACACTAAGGTAGACGGCTATCTTCCGATGGCATGGTTGAAGGACCACAATCCCGATATTGACTGGGAAACCAGTATTCTGAAGTGGCGTTCAGAATACTGTAAGACAAACTGTCTTGTCGCTAAGCGACGAAAGGAGTTCATCACCAGTGAAGCACTGCTAGCCGAGGAAAGTAGTGAGTTGTACCTTTTGGGTATGGCAATATATACTGGTTAAGATGGCAAGGACATTAGCATCAGCCTACTACCAGAATATTGGGATTATGCAGATATTTTCAGTCAAGAAAATATAACTTCCCTTCCCCGGCATAATGAGTTTGATCACAGGATTGAACTCGAGCCGGAGGCCAAACCGCCATCGGGGCCCATATACCCCCTCTCTAAGCGATAATTAGATGTACTATATGACTACATCCGGGAAATGGAGGAACAAGGGAAGATCCGGCGTTCTACGTCGTCCGCGGAGCCCCTATCCCTTTGTGCCGAAGACAGATGGAACGCTTCGGTTATGTATCGACTATCGAGGACTTAATAAGATAACTATCAAGAACAAGTATCCTTTGCCTTTGATCAACGAGCTACGAGATAGGCTCGGGAAAGCCACAGTGTTCACTAACAGGACCTGAAAAAGTGGCTATTATCTCATCCGGATGGCACCGGGTGAAGAATGGGAAACCGCCTTTAAGAGTCGTCATGGCCTGTACAAGTATACGGTAATGCCGTTTGGGCTATGCAACGCACCATCTACCTTCCAGAGTATGATCAAAAGCGTATTCAGGGATATACTTGATGCAGGAGTCATCGCCTATATGGATGACATCTTGATATACTCAGAGACGATCGAAGAACAGGTTTCGTTAGTTCGTCAGGTAATGGAGAGACTGCCCTAGGCAGGTCTTTGCGTTTGCATAAAGAAGTCCACCTTCCACCAAAGGGAAGTTGAATTCCTAGGTTATAAGATATCTAACCAAGGGGTATCTATGACGACTCGTAAGGTTGCGGAGATCAAGGCTTGGAAGAATCCTCAGAATGTAACTGACGTTCAATGCTTCATGGGCTTTGCGAACTTCTATCGTTGATTCATCAACGGGTTTAGTAAAGTGGCAAAACCTCTGACGGATCTGACCAAGAATCATGTAAAGTGGGACTGGTCGCCCGCTTTTGAGCGGTCATTTGAACATCTAAAAGAGGTGTTCACCACTGGTCCCATTCTGACTCACTTTGATGGCTCTCATCCCACTAAATTGGAGACTTACGCCAGTGATTTCGCATTGGGTGCTATGCTATCCCAATTATGTGATGACCAGAAATGGCACCCAGTGGCCTATAACAGCAGGAAGTTCCTACCTGCGGAGGTTAACTACGATATTCAGGATAAAGAGATAATGGCGATCGTCGCTGCATTCAAGGAATGGGATCATCTATTGCGCACGGTGGAGGACCAGATTGTGGTATATACTGACCACAAGAATCTGGAGTACCTTAATAGTACCAAGGTCCTAAACCGGAGGCAACACCGCTGGGTGGAATTCCTACAGGCGTTTAACTTCAAGGTGGTATACCGAGAAGGCCGGCTTAAAGAGAAGGCAGATGCGTTATTGCGGCGTAGGGACTACTGCCCGGAAGGGGGGAGTGATCCTCTACCACAAACATTTTTTCAGCCTGGGCAGTGGCACATACAGCAGGAACGAGACCTCCTGCGCCCAGAGATGCTACTTACTTGTCAAGGGTTTCGCCTGCAGTCTGGATTTCTGACAGCCTTACGTGCTGCTGCGAAACTAGATCAGGCGTACCAGGTTGTACTGAAGGCAGTGGTTAACAAAATTAACACTGTGGATGCCCATTTCGATGTGGAAAAGGACTTGCTCACCTACAAGAATCGGTTGTATGTTCCGAAAGACGATGGGCTTAAGCAAACAATCATGGAAGCAGAACATGATTCACGCATCGCTGGACACTTTGGAACATACAAGACAATAGCATGAGTTAAGGCAAACTTCTACTGGCCGAGAATCGAGAAAAACATCACTGAATATGTTCGGACCTGTGATGTATGCAAAAGAATCAAAACGATCCTGCATAAGAGGTTTGGCTTGCTTGAGCCTATTGAAGTTCTGATGAGACCATGAAATGATATTTCCATGGACTTCATTGTGGCATTACCAAACTCAGAGGGATATACAAAGATTTGGGTCATAGTGGATAGATTCTCCAAGAAGGCTTACTTTATCCCTTTAGCAACAGAGGTGCCCATAAAGGAACTTGCCCCCACATTACTAAAGGAGATTTGGCGATTGCAGGGGCTCTCAGAATCGATCATTTCTGATCGCGATACCCGTTTCACATCCAGGTTTTGGATGAGTCTCATGGATCTACTACAAGTCAAACTCAAGGTATCTACGGCGTTCCATCCGGAACCAGATGGGCAAACTGAGAGGGTTAATCAGACCTTGGAATAGTATCCAAGAAGATACTGTTCCTACCAGCAAGACGATTGGGCTGCCCTGCTACCCTTAGCCTAGCACGCATACAATAGGTCAGTATACGAGTCGTCCAAGGTGTCACCTCTCGAGGCGAACTACGGGTTTGTACCACAGACCAATTGGTCCGGGGCCGTGTATAAACATCAAATGATACACCCAAACAGTGAACTAGTCGTCAAAGATTGGGAGGGTACATGGCAAAACATTCGAGAGACACTACAAAGGGCCCAGGAACCACTGCGGAAATGGCATGACAAGAAGCGTCTTCCATCACCGGAGTATGACACCCTGGAGGATGTAGTCCAATGCAGAGCTAAGAAGGCAGACCGTGTTATGTTGGACCGATGTAACATTGGCACTAAGCAACCTATGGAGAAACTAGACTACAAGAGATTTGGACCTTTGGTAGTTAAGAGGAGAATAGGGACATGGGCTTCTGAGCTACAGCTGCCTGCAAGGTGGACAATCCATCCGGTCTTCAATGTGGGACTTCTGGAATCTTACCGCGAGGATCTGGTAGGCAGACCTGCTAAAGCCATACTAGAACCCGACATCATTGATTCGGAGCCCAGCTATATAGTAAGAGCCATAGTAGATAGCCGCTCGTATGGAAGTATGAAAGCAAAATTCCGACACCGGTTTGTACAATACTTGGTGTCGTGGGAAGGGTATGGAAGTAAAGAAAATTCATGGGAACCATTTGAGATGTTGGAAGGAACCGCATGCGAGTCATTGCTGCGTTTTCATGACCGGTATCCTGCTAAGCCAAGGGATCACCGTGTATAAAAAGTACCTGAAAGGGGGATAAGTGGGAAATAATCAGCGCAAACAAGAAAACTAAGTCTGAGGACAGACTTATGGAAGAGGTGAGTAGTGTAACGACCCCTTGAGCAGTTGGTATAGCTTACTGAACCTCAGCCCAGCCAGTGGTCCTACTAGGACGTGGACAGGAATGGTACCAGACACCTGCAAAGTGACATAGCAACCATAAGTACCTTTCATGAAGAAAGGGTACTTAGGTACTTAGTTAGATAGGGTAACCCAGCAAGGCCGGGTAACCTTGGTGCACACTTAGGTAGGGTAACCCCGCTAGACAGGGTAACCCGTAGCTACAGTCAGGAAGGGTAACCCTCTTGAGTAAGGTACCCCGGAAGCATGGTTAGGCAGGGTAACCCTTTAGATAGGGTAACCCATCTCGTCAGTTAGGCAGGGTAACCACTTAGGCAGGGTAACAGTGAGCCCTAGGAAAACATGGTTAGAAGTGTAGACGCCGCCGGGTGTGCCATATTCGTGTAACCAGGTCTTTCTTGCTCGTGGAATCGCGTGTAACAAATAGGTTAGTTACGCGGAACCTTCTTGTGACGCAAAGGGGCGTTACAAAGACTTTCGCAGCGATTTGCACCATGATAGGGTCCAGTTACCCTACCTTGGGGATCGCGGGTGAAATCGTGGAGCTCAAGTTACCCTCCCCTAACGTTACGCGAAAAGCGAAATCTTACTAAAAGTACCCCAGGGTGGTTGGTGTGATTTTGGCGCGTCCAACACCCACTTGCGGCTCCCACGTTCGCCCCTTGCGACGGGTGGGAAAGGGTGACAGTTGCTAAAAGCCTAACAAAACTGACCAATCGAAGGTGACAGCATAACCCCATATACAGCACTGCCGTCCTTCCGAGCAGATGCTGTCGGCAGGTTATATATAGGGGTGGGCGACGGCTGACTCGGGCAAGTTGTTAGTATTGACATCAGATGGCCTTCCTAGGGTACTCTAGGTGCCTATAATCCCTATGAAAGGTATGGGGGTCCCCCGGAATAGGTATCTGAGAGTCGGGAAAAAACGGAAGTTTGTCAGATAAAACTCGACTACTTACACAACGACAGCCCTGGCGCTATACCATTACTGAGGGACGTTACAGGACTCTAAGAGGCATTCAGTCCTATCACAGCTAAGGTGATCCCTGTACGGTTGGCTATAGGTAGCGCCTATTTAGCCAACTCAGTAAAGATACTTACCGGGGGAGCTACGCAGTCACAAGAAAAGCTGCCAATAGGCCAAGTAGACACAGTTGACTGCAGTGCTTGCATAGACGGAAAAAGCCATAGGGCTACTGACTCTCATACCTAGGCTTGAGTCCAAAGTCGGATTGTCAGTTGGCCATTGACAAGACGGCGATCGGAAAGGTTTTTCTCTCCTGCAGGCATAATCAAAATGCATTTCAGAAAACCTTTATGTTGCAACGGACTCAACTTATCTGAGCGATCCACAGGCCCTGAAGTTAATTCCGGAAGGGCCATGTGTCAGATGATCCCTGAGTTGAGAAGGGAGCTCTCTTAACGGTGGACTAGGGATGGGTGTCGTGGGCTTTATAATTCTACTTAAGTAAACGCGAACGGCACTTTACTCTGATAACCAACTATCCTCTCGAGAAGACTTGAATTGAGTGAAGCTCTGGCTTAATGATATTAAGTTTTATCATTTGATTCAATTATTTTATCTTTACCTTCTGTGAACTTTGCGTTGAGTCTTTTGGTGCGGTCGCAACCTTAGGATCCATCTTCCTATAGGGTGCCCCGTTACAGATATTCTTCGCATTTAACATAACTAAATTACCAATTTTGAAGTCTGCTTGACTGTGAGCCTTTCGGTCATAGTATTTGTTCATTCCTTCCCTAGTTCTTTCAAGTGATTCCTTTACCTTTTGATTTATCCTTTTAATCCAGTAAGCATACATGGTAGCTCCAGGATTCTGGGATTCTCGCTCCTTCATCCATTCTGTTTGAGTGTGGTAACGATAGTTTGCAAAGAAAGGGGTTATTCCATGTGGGCTTGTTATGGAGTTGTCGTATGCATACTCGGATCATGGTAAAAGGTGGTACCAATCCACCTGATCATAGTTGACAAATATCTGAAGGTAACCTCCCAGCACTTGATTTACCCTTTCCATTTGTCCATCAGTCTGCGGGTGGTATGCAGTAGACATTTTTCTTTTTATACCTTACATCTTGCACAGAGACTCCCAGAATTCTCCTGCAAACTTTACGTCCATGTCTGAGATGATTTCAGTTGGTAGACCATGAAGTTTCCAAACTTCTTTGATAAATGCCTGTGCGACATCTTTTGCGGTCGCATTTTCCTCCAGACTGATAAAATGTGCCATTTTAGTGAATCGGTCAACTACAACCAAAATTTGGCTTTAACATGCAGATTTGGGTAGTTGTGTAATAAAATCTACTGACTTAAATGCCCAAGCTGCAAAAGGAACTTGTAAAAGTTGTAGTAGGCCAAAGCATGCGTGCCTTGGTGCTTTGGCCCTTTGGCATTCTGTACATGACCGTACATAGTCGTTTATTCAGTTGGTAATTCCTTTCCAGTAAAAATCCCTAGTGATAATCTCAAGAGTTTTTTCGAGACTGAAATGTCCTGCAACTTTTGAGTCATGACAACCTTTTGCAATATCGGATTATAGGGTTTCGTCCAGGGGAATATATAGGCATTCTTTGTAGAAAAGTATTCCATCTGTCATGGTCCATTATTTTGGCATTGGCTTGCTATCATCTCCTAATTGTTGTAACTCCCGCTTCATACGCATCCATTCTGGCTTATCCTTTGCTTTCTCTTTTACCCTTGCCATGAAGTTTATATCAAATTTCTTTACATCACAATTAGCAATTATTGCATTAGACATTAAAGTTTGTCCTTTAGTGCATATTGGGTGAGCGGCAATATCAGTTGTGTCCAGGAACTCATGTTTGGCATTAGAATGTAGGAAACATAATTACGGCTGCGTTTCTTCCAAGTAGATACCCAAGCTCCCAAATCCTAGGCCACCTCGTTACGTATCTTCCATCTCCATGACTTTATGAAGCTATCTCGCATCAATTCTTTCTACAATCATTTGCGCTATCCAGTCTCTGGTCTTCACCTGAAAAGCCTTGTCAGTAGTATTGACTAGGAGGATCTTAACCGCCCCCCTATAGTCCGCATCCACTACTCCTGCTCCAATGGAAATACCATGCTTGACTGCCAATCCACTCTAAAGTGCAATACTTGGATATGTTCCAATTGGTAGTCTGATAGCTATTCCAGTCCCTATGAGCACTTACCCTTTAGAAGGAACTGTGGTATCCTCAGTACTGTATAGGTCGTGTCCTGCTACTAACTTGAAACCTCGACTAGGAATTGTGGCTTCCTGTTGTAACCTTTTAACCCTAACCGAACTGGTGCTTTGCTCTTTTGACAATCCTAGTTCGAGTCGATCCAGATTTTCCATTCCCCATGTGACTGATACCACTAGGATTCAGTTATTCTGGAGGGTTCCAAAGTGATGAGACTGAAGTATAGCCTGGTTGGCATGCTTATCTCCCTCCTTAGGACAGTACTCTGGCAGCCTCCTTAATGCGTCAGGTTTACCTCCTTTGGTCCCAGGTCTGTAAATAATTTAAAAGTTAATATCTGTTGACTTTTGGGCCCATCGGATATCTCTTGCCGACCAGGCCTTTGTTGTGAGAAAGTCCTGTATATTTTGATGATCGGTATATATGGTGAAAGGTTCATCCCTTCCTACCAGGGAGTGTCGCCATTCTTCCAAAGCAACTAATATTGTTAATAATTCCTTAACATGGATATCATAGTTGCGTTCTGCCGGGGTAAGCTACCTGTAATGGAATGCAACCTGATGTAACTTCTTATCCATATATTGAGACAGAACACATCTGAGAGCATTCTCGCTTCCATAAGTTTCCACTACCGTTTTGTTTCAGGATTAGAGTGACAAAGTATGAGAGCTGTAATAAACTGTCGTTAGAGTTCATCAAGGGCAATTTGCTGTATTTCTCCTTAATCAAAATCCTTTGGATTTCCCTTCAATAAATCGGTAATTGGTGCACATAGTGCGTAGAAAATCTTAATGAATCGTCTGTAAAAATTAGCAAATCCCATATATATTTGAATTTCTTTTACCCAGGTAGGTGGTTGCCAGGCCTTAATTGATTCAACTTTGCGCTCACTCATAGTGACTCCATCAACAGCCACTATATACCGGAGAAACTCCTGAGATTTGATATCGAATGTGCTCTTTGCCCAGGATATAGCCATTTGATATTTCCGAAGTTGTTCTAGTACCTTCTTCACTAATATGATTTGATCCTCTTCCATTTTTGAGTATATGAGTATATCATCAAGATATACTACTACTCCTTCATCCTGGAAGTCTTTTAGGATCATAGTCATAATTGACTGGAAAGTTGCAGCTGCATTAATAAGTCCAAATGGCATGACCTTATATTCGTATAGACCATATCTTGCCCGAAAGGCAGTTATCCATTCATTACCCTCTCTTATGCGGATTAGATGGTATCAATCTTTGAGGTCCAGCTTGGTAAAAATAGTTCCTCCTTGGACACGGTCCCGTAGTTCTGTCATCCTAGGGAGATGGTACTTATTGTAAATGGTGACTTTGTTTAATCCTCAGTTGTCTACTACCAATTTGAGGCGTCCATCCGGTTTTAGAACAAAAACTATTTGGGCCTCGGCAGGTGACTTGCTGGGGGACATCTTTCCTTGTTTTAACATATTATCCAAATTTGTTCCTGGTGCTTTTGGCTGTTTTTCCGACAGGGATATATTGGTTCCCAGGGTGGTTGAGAGTTTGGTTTGAGGTCAATAGCGTGATCAAAAGATTGATGGGAGGGGAATTTTGCTGCAGTTGACAAGCGAAAAAGGTCCCTGTAGTCGTGATATTGTTTGGGAAGTGAATCGAAGACTAGTTCTTCCTCTTCATCTATTCTCGCAATTCTTCCAATAATCACAGCCTCCGGGGCTTCCAACACCTCATCATCCCATTCGATAGAAATGCCCTCGTCTTCAAGTAAAAGGTGGTGCTGACTTCCTGGAGCCTCAAAACTCCAGTTGCCTGAGTTATGAATTCCCTTTATGTAATGTTCATCATTCCACCACCCAAATGGAATTATTATTCTGTAATTTCCCGTTGGTGCGATTTCACAAACAACTTTTGACAAATGTTTATTTTTTCCCATTTCCAAGTAGATGGGACAGGTATACTGCCTTCCAGTAGAGAATTAGTCTCCTGTAAAACCTAGAATAGGGATAGGATCTTGATCAGCTTCATGGAGAATATTCAATTCTTTTACCAATTTTACGTGAATAAAAAAATATTGGATCCTGAGTCCAGTAGGACTTTTATAAGATAACGTTTTCCGTACACAAAAATATGGGCATCGCCTTCTCGGCATTGATAGCGTTTTGGTTTTTCATGAGTGAGCTTTTGTCGCTTATGCGACCATGTTATATATGTTCGCCCTCACTTATAAGACATGATGTTTGTATCTGTTGGGTGTTCGTAACAACGCAAGCATTATTTCGACCAGAGAGGTTCTCTCAGACAAACTAGAACACAATAACTAATTTATTAAGATTCTGGACGGCGCACTACAAGCGGTCTTAACCCCCTGCCGTCATGCTCCCATAAAAGTAAAAAATCCTTTTTTGATAGCAAACATGCATGCATAATTATGCGCGGTTTGTTGTGCCTCGCTAATATGCAAAGCTGTTAGTAATCTGCGCGGGGGTTTTTTGAATAACTAAGCTATGGTTTTTCAGTAATATATTCTAAAAGGCAAGTTTGTTTTCGAAAATAAAATGGTTTTCCGAAAGGTATGTCAAATTCCGAAAAGGTTAACGGTTTCCAAAATTGGAATAGCTTATCCCATGATGGAAATAATAGCCTTTGAAACCTCGGCATTTTCCCAAAAAACTCCGAAAATTTCCGTATAAGGGGAGGATTTTATTTGTAGTTTTGGTCCCTCCTGGAGTCATGGTCTTGTCAGTTGTACTTGGTATTGGCCTGCCAAAAGCATCAGGGGAGAGGTCACGTGTTCAAACCCTACCTGGGCCAACGCTTTAGATAATTATACCGTTAGGACAAAGCCCAGCCCATCACCGGGTCCGGTGACTAAAATGGCCGTTTTGGGACGCTTCAAAGTGATTTTGCGTTTTCAGAACTGAAAAAACCATAGCGCTTTAATGAGGCTAACTGGCTACCATTTCCCTGGATGGCTTCAAGGACAGGGGGCTCAATGAGGTGCCAAAACCACAGGTCCTTCCAGGGTCGGAAGATAAACCAAACCAAAAATCAAAAATTTATGTTCCAGTCCTATCGGCTCCTTGGACCATTGACTCTAGTTGGGACCTCGGGCTGGCTCCTCTAACCAAGGGCCCTGTTTCGGTTTTTTATTATTGAAGAGAATCTCGTCAACTTTCTTTAGCACTATTTTTCATTTGTGTAGCATGTCTGGTTGTTGTCCTGCCGGCCTTTGAATAAATAGGTGAGACTTAGTTGTTTCTCAAGATCAAAGGTGCGACCACCCCCCTTTGTCATTCTTGAAAATGTTTGCTCCACCTTTGTCTATCCACTAACCATGTTCTCTTAAGGACTTATGGACTTAGGGACAACTTCGCTTGTACTCCTATTCTGAATACTGTCTGCGAAAGCTAGTACTCCTTACTCCCTTGCCTATAGGGATCCCCTATTTCGATTGTAGTCACCAGTTTCCTGGTACCTCGAATACCCAATCGATGTCGCCGTTAGTGCCAATTAGGACATTTCAGTCTTCAATAATTGGCATAACCGACGTGAGTCTCCGCTTAGTATGTTGTTGACCTTTGGTTAACTTGGTCTTCCTATTAGAGTTGCTCTCTGCGGTTTGCGTGAAAACTTCGCTCAGTCCTGTTTTGTCTGTTTAGCGAAAGCCCAGGCTACAACTGTGTCCTTTCGACACTTTTGCCAGGTGTGGTTGTTGAGGCCACAGCGAGTGCATTCCTTCCCCACTTTTCGCTTATCAACTACCTCTTTCGAGATTCCATCATGAGCCTTCTTTCAGCCTGTATGCTCATCTTTGGTTTGCATTCCCGCTTTCTTTATTGATGGGTTAACCTTAGCAGTTTTCCATCGTGAGTGGTTGTTCTTTTGTTTTGGGTTTGTGTATCCTTGTTTGGTGTTGAACCTTTTACTGGAGTCATCGTACTTTCGCTTGGATGTTCCACTGGATATGGGTTCTTCTTTGGATAATTTTCGCCATTTTAGAAATTTCTCCTCCTCTCTGCCAACTTCCCTTATCGTTTCCATCCAATCTTAATCAGAGGAGAATTTTAGATGGGATAACTGTCGCAAAATTTCTTTATGAAGTTTACTTTCCACTTGCACCTCCAACTGATTCCAGTTAGTCCGACTTTGATGTTCAGGTTTTCGAGAAGCAGAAGATAAGTGTCTATCTTTCCCTTGTAGACACCCTTGGTCCTTTCTTCGCGGGCTCGTCTTTCCTCCTCAATACCAATATAACGCTTGGTGATTTCTTGCCGAAAACGATCCCTTGTGAAATAGTCCAGGTTTCGAGTTTATCGACATAATCCAACCATCAACTTCCAGTATTTTTCCGAGAAGGGTGCCACTTTGTTCCCCATTGCTTTCCCCTAGGCAAAAACTATTCGTTGTGCATGATTTTCCCACACTAGAGGGTTGCGATCGAAATAGTCTCCACACGCTGTCAACCAATTTCCAACATCTTAGTTGTCATGTCCTTCAAAGAAGTACACGGGTTGCGCGATTAGCATTGCTGGACAGGAGAGTCCACTGATACGTACTAAGAAAGTCAAAGTTAACCTGTCCTCGGGTACATCGTGTCTGGGAATAGATGGTAAACGGGGAGCGCGTTCCGGCCTGCCACTCTTTCTGCCCCGTCCATCCTCTGCATCACTATCGGACCCATCATCATCTCGGTCTGGGGCATCACCAAGGTTACCTGGTGGTGGTGGTGGTGGTGGTAGGTTATTTCCTCCACGGTCAACTCCATTTCCTTTATCCTTCCTAGGTATCTATGCTGATTACTTTGTTGGAACTGTGCCCTGTTCCGGTAGAATAGATTGTTGCCCTCGGTTAGATGGTCCTGGATCACCCTCACTGGGCACATGCAGAGTTGGTATTGGAACTGGTTTATTGGCTAGTTGACTTATCAAGGCATCCAGGTATCCCTTCATACCTTCGCCTTGTTACCTTAGTTGCCTAGCCGCAATTACTTTTTGCTCATTCATCGTCCGATTCCATTCCTGTTCCGGATGATGTAATATAGCATTCAGGTCCATTAGGGCTGTTTCTAGAATTCGATTCCTTGTTTCCGAGACATGGGCCTGTTGTTCCTGTTGAGCCTGTTGGGGTCGGAATTCTTCCAAAACCAGGGCCCATAACCTTTGCTGCTACCTTTCAGTATCGCCACTCAACCGTTCAAGTGCACGGCGGCCTTCATGTATTTCAGCATTATTGATAACCTCACCCCTAGCCATACGGCTTTGCAACAATTCTAGCATTGTGAACCCTTGCCTGGCCTCCTGTGATAAAGTTGAGATCGCGAAATGATTCACATCTGCACTTTCTTTCAAGGATCGGTCCAGATTGCGCAATGCATTGACAATATTTTACTGGTAGTTATCTTGAAATCTGACAGGCTTCTTAGCTCACTCGGCACGTTTTTGAAATCTGGATGGTGGACGACCCTAATGTGTAATGCGCGAGCTGATCCGGCTCTGGGACGGAATTAGAGATACTGAAGGGGTGGATTCTGTATCGTCCTAATCAATCATCCAGTCAGGTCCTAAAGGACTAGGAATTGGAGTGTCATCTTGTGCCACAGCCATGGCAGCTCGCTCACAAACCCTAATAGTTCCGGTATAGGAAAATTTATAATGGCCAGTCCTCTGGCCTTCAGGCACAAAAGTCGTGAACAGAAGAAAAATCTGACAACACAGAATCCCAGTCCTGAAATTCGTGCCAGATAAAGTCTTGCTCATGAAAGTATGCGTAGATTTGTGTAAAGTCCTTGAGTATGGGGACTAAAAATGGGTTAGGGAACCACGTGGGTTCCACAGTTTCAAATAGCGGTATTTCCGCAGGGTCAGTAGAAAGTATTTCTTCCAAAGAGGATATGGTAGAAAAAGGATCAAAATTCGTGTTGCTTGTCCTGATAGTGAAGTATCGGATATACCTCTTAGTTTTAGGTTCGGTAAAGGTTCAAAATTTGAACTTGCAGATTGAGGGTTGAGTCGAGGATCTTCCATATAATCGTGGATAGATCCTTATTTGTGTTTAGTGAAAGCTGTTATCCACCGTCCGTCTTGCTGATATATTTTTTTCATAAGTTGGTTGTGTATAGCTTGTAAGTATCTGAGTGCTACTGCTGGTATGTCAAGTGCGAAACCTTCACAACAGACAGGAAATATGTTGTCAAAACTGAGAGGTAGACAGTGCCCACAATGGTTGCACTGTTGAAATCTTTGAGCGTCGTGGTATTCTTCAAGCATAAGATGAAATAGGCGTGAGAATAGTGTAGAGCTTAGTTGACAAGAGGATAAGAATATAGTGTCACAGTGTAGCCAATGCTGTACTGCTGAATTGCCTAGGCCGTGTTTGTATCGAGAGGGTAGGAGTACTGTCAGGAAAGCTCTGGTAAGAATAAAGATAAAAGGTAAGGATAGTTCTCGAAAGCTTTAAAGTTGTTTTAGCTAATAACTGAATATATTGTTAAGGTCTCTTCTCCGTTGCTTCATGATCCCTTAACTATAGGGTTTTGATTTTTTGATGTTTGTTTTGATTATACCATAAATTCGCTGTTAACGTACAGGAACCTGCATGGAGCGCTAGCTATGGCATACAGAAATGTTAGTTCCAAGCTTGCAAGACCGAGGAAATAAACGAACAACTTCTCCCCTAATGATGACCATACCGTCACAGCGCCCAAAAATGGCAACTAATTCAACAGTATACAATGAAATGATATCAAGAGAAATCATAACCAAAAGGAAAGATATAGCAGGAAAGTCAAACCACTCAGTCTGGGTCATAGTCGTAGAAGGAGCAGGCAGTGGTAGAAAAGACCGCAGGCATGGTGGTTGGGAAGTTAGTTCGAGTAGCACGAATATATGAGGCAATACCAAGGATCATGTACAGGTCGCCCTAAAGTGCAGAGCCATGGTCTATCGAAGACAGCTTTATAAGGTAAAGTTGGCGATCTCGGGACTTGGAGGGGCAGTGGAGAATTGCATGCTGAAAGGTTTCATCCTCTGAGTCATAGGAAGGGCAGGTGGGAGAGCGATCAGCATTGTTCTATAAGGGTTGTGCGGCGAAATAGCCCTTGCCGGCACGCATTTGGTGAATTTGCCCAGCTGTAAAGAGATTGAGGCCCATGCAGGCTTATGAGTGTAGGAACAGCTTGGACTGGTGGTAAGGAGGGGGTGGGGAAAGGAGTGACCAATCAGTGAGGAGGTCCTTTCTACACTCCTCCTACATCAATTTGTAGGAGACAGCACCTGGGATCGGAGGAGGGGGGGCAAAGACAGTGCCCGGTAGGAGGTGGGATTTTATCTGTTGGAGTTTGAAACTGTCCGGTGCCAGATTGATCAAGAGGTAGCATATCCCATTGATTGGAAGTTGAGACCAGACGGCTGGAATGGGCCTTGCTTGTTTCTAGCGGAGGGGGATGTAATTGGCCCTAAGGCCACGAAGGAGGTGGCTGGAGGAGTTCCGTGCCCTAAAGTTGGAGGAGGATGGAAATGAAGGAGGCAGCCAAGCTGCTGCTGGGTTGATCTCGGGAGGGGAACAGGCTAGCAGAAGCGCGGCTATCTTACGGCGATGGGGGAGGAGAAGGTTGAGATTGGGGAGGTGTTACGGAGTAGCCAATTCTGTACTGCAGAATTGCCTAGGCCGTACTTGTATCGAGAAGGTAGGAGAGTTGTCAGGAAAGCTCCGGTAAGAATGAAGATACAGGGTAAAGATGGTTTCTCGAAAGCTTGTAAAGTTGTTTTACTGATAACTGAATATATTGTTAAGGTCTCTTCTCCGTTGCTTGATGATCTCTTAACTATGGGGGACCGCTAACTATTTATACAATTCTCCCGGTACTTATGTTGGCCATATATATGAAGTATCCTTAGATATCATGGCCGGGGTCATGGTAAGTGGAAACCAAGTTTGACCCTGAAAATGTCTGCCCCGCTCGGTCAAATGATCCCACGAACTATTTAGCATTCCAAGGGTTTCTAGCACTCCACCAGTAAATAGCCTTCGATTCATTTGCCAAATGAACTAAGTTCAAGTAGATGTAGCCCAGTTGCCAACATCTTACGGAATACCAGTTGATCAGTCTGGATGGCCGTCTTTCCTGCATATATGCACTCAAGTGCATATGCATGCGGATTATCAAGAGTCATAGTCCTCCATACATTAGAGTCTAGATTTTTCACCGAGGCGGAGCAGCTCTGCTATAGACACTACTTCTTGCCAGCGTGGGTTGTAGTCATATATTAACCTCCCGGTTCTATATACTATCACATCAACTAATTTGTACCATTTCCCATATGTGTAACAGGAGGCAAGCATCACTGGGAAGGATAGATACTGGAGTCGATGAGAAGCAGTTGATGACCCATCATTGGACCTTGCTCCAAAAGACCTCCATCTTCCCAATCATCGCAGCGTTGGGGATGAGGAGGTTAGCTCCGTAAGTGAGGATTGGTAGCAGCAGGCCCATGGCCAGCTTGCGTTTCAGGTAGGGGACTATGCCTATGCCAGGAGGGAAGAGTTGCCTGATGAGACTGAAGGCCCCTTGAGCGAAGGCTAGCCTCTAGGGCTAATGCGTGGAGGTGTCTATCGAGGGTGAGAACCAGTATCCTAGCTATCAGACAATGGAAGAAGGGTGGAAAAGACTTCCATCAAGACAAACAGGAGCCAGTGAGGGGGGAGAGCGATCCCTTGGAGTTCGCCAGTGGATAAGTTCGGTTTTGGGAACGGAGAAGGAGACTCCAAGTGGGCAGGCCTTCCTGCAGAGGCAGGTGTAGTAGTATTGAAGAAGCTGTGTGTTCCTCTGGTATGACCCAGACCCAACGGTAACAGTAAAATCATCTTGATAGGAAAATAAAATCCCCTTTGGGATAGACAAGTGCAGGGAGGATACATAAATTAAAAATAATAAAGGCGAGATAGGGGAGCCCTTGGGGGCACCCACTTGAACAGGTAGGAAAATATTAGGGGAGCCTTGAAAAGTCAGGCGGCATTTGGGGTCAGTCAAAAAGGAACGAACCCAATAAACATATAAGGAGATATCTATTTGGCGCAAAGTAGGGAAGATAAACAAGTAGAGGAAATATTATCAAAGCCTCCCTTGATGTCAAGGAAGAGGGTAGAGGTCTTGAGGCCTGCACGTTACAGTAGGCGGACTTCGTGTATGAGGGCAGCACATGCGTCAAAGGTGCTGAGGCCAGGAAGCGAGCCGCTTTAATTTAGGTGGATGAGTCCAACGGTGAGGGCCATTAGCAAAAGGCGGGTTGCTATTTACCTTTCCAGAATCTTGGAGAGACTTTCTAGCAGGACAATGACTCGAAAGGAGGAGGGGGGGTGGTAGCTATAGGTCCGCAAGGGACCTAGGAGGGAGGTGAGGAAGGTGGGGTTGATAATGTTGATCCTCTTCCATACACCATCAGGGATCATGTCGGGCCCAGGGGCTTAGCTGTGGGAGGATTTGCGAAGGGCAAGGGAGACTTCCTGTTTCTGAAGTGGCAGGAAGTCCGCGAACGGTCGCAGGATGGATGGCGAGGGTTGGGCGTCTTGGGGAGAAAAGACAATGATGCAGGAGGGAGGTGTTGACTTCGACAGGTGTCGTGGCATTGGGAAAGGAGAGGAACGGGTCATGGGGGCACCCACTAGTGATCCAGCGGGCAGCCCACAGCGGCTTAGGGTCTAAGGAGGTAAGGAACGAGTTCCAGTGGGATGCCTTAGCCTATTTTCTAGCCTTAAAATATACAAGGCGGGAGGCACGGGCGATGTGGGAGAGGGTGGTGCAGGGGGACATGCGTGATATTCTTGCCTCTCTGTTGAAAGCTTGGCGCAGCTCCTATAGCTCAGCTCTCCACCAGGGCTTTGACCTGAAGCAGGGACATTTGTTAGGAGTATGCTGGACTAGGAGGGAGGTGAGGGTGCGCAGGTGGTGGTTGAACCAAGCACTAAGTCAGGTGGAGGTAGGGAGTGGGGGAGGAGGTGGGACTGATAGATCCTTGATGAGAAGGGAGAGTGTGTGCCAGTCCGGTTTGTCCCAGTTGGGAGTGGGGTCAGGCTGTCGTAGGAAAGGCGTAGAAAGGGCTATTGTGATTGGGACATGGTCAGAGCCAGTCAGTGGGAGGGTGACACCCCATGAGGTAATAAATGGTACGAGGGAGGGGTTTGCGAAGGCAAGGTCTAAGACTCTAGGTCTGGATGTGCCATCGAAGGGGAACCTATTAAACACACCCGTTGTGTTTACAAGGCAGTAGCCTAGCTCAGAGGCTAGGTCAAAGTATGGGGAAGATTAAATTCAGTATCAGAAAGGACCCTTAAAGGGTCGGAAAGGGATGATGGAGGTTCAGATCCCCAACTAGGAGGGTGGGAAAAGGATGTTCCCTGAACATAGAATCTGGGGTGATTGTCCGGGTGCAGGATGAGCGCACAGTGGAGGAGTAGGTATTGTAAACGCGGAAGACCGGATGAGCTGAATTAAACAGGCCTGAGGGGGAGTGAATATCAATTGCCATAAAGTCCAGCCGGTTGAAGAACACGGGTAGTAGTGCAAGTACTTGCATGAAATCAAGGAGAGCATAAAAGGCCACCCTAGGTTTGGCACTGTTGTTAGTAAGCGGGGAAAAAGATTTATAATAGCAAAATCTTGGTAGTCTCCCATTGAAGACCGGAGGTTCCTGGAGGGCGACCAAGTGTGGAGGGGTGGGCATAGCCTTAAGGCTATTGAATACGGATAGAAACACATTCCAGCTCCCAAAGCAGTTGTGCAGAATTAGTATTAGGGTAGGGCCTGGCGCCTGCGTCAGGGAGGTGGGGTCCAGTGTGTGACTAATTGGGGAGGAAAGCCAGATGGGCCATGTGGGAGCGGAGAACTGGAGAGCCAGGTGGGGACTGGTACAACATTTTTGGTGCGAGGGTCAGCTGAAGCATCAGTTGGTGGGACTGGCTGTCTGGGGGTTGTGAGATCCATGGTAGCAGTGGTAGGGGAGGGAGTCCTGGGTGAGTCGGGTAGGGTGGGTGCATCCTGGTCCATGACATCATCAGAACCTTGTATTCCCACAGGCTCCGAGGGGGTGTCATCATCAGTGGGAGGGAGAGGGCGATATGGGTAAGAACGGTCTGTGGCAGGATGGGGTCCTGCACAACTATAGCACATGAGGGGGGAGGGTGGACATCACCCAGCAAAGGACTTAGTGTTCCCGCCCTTGGGGGATGTGGTATTAGGGCAGCGGTGGGCCGCTCGTGTATGTACCAGAGCACACAGGGGACAGGTGGGGGTGGAGGCTTTGCAAATAGGAGAGGGGCAGCGATAAAGCCAACACTTCTGGCATTGCATAAACCTCCCAGAGGATTGGGTCTTTTCTACTTTGCGCTGAGGAGAGAAGAGACAGATAGTGGAGCCAAGCCTACTGACATCTTCATGGGGCCACGGTAACTACAACAGACGTAGTGGTCTTTGCTGCTCGAATGTCAGGGTCGGTGTGGAGGAAGCGTGCTGAGTAGATAACTACGGCAGTTGCATTGCGAACTGATTCAGAGAGGGCAGGGAAGAGGGCAGCCGGGTCCTCTACAAGGTAGGCTGTAGGTAAGCTGTGGATGGCCAACTGGACCTCGTTTTGGGCGCGGCGGAAAGGAAGGTAGGGGTTGTTTCCTACTGGAAAAGCTTAGTTAAGACGGTTAGTCATAGCTTCGTAGATGGGTGAGTAAGCAGTGGATGGTGTGTGTGGGTCAGTGTCCAGGAGGGTGAGAGACCCTTTAGGATTGACACATGCAAAAAAGGACACGGGAAAAGGGCAATTGTCCTCCCTCAGGACGGCAGCCATTAGGTCAGAGGTGGTGGCTGCCATACGGTCAGCATTTGCATTAGGTGCGGGGTAGGTACGAGGGGTGAACAATATGCCCTCCGTGGAGCGCAATGGTGCTGGACATCAAGAATGAGAGCTGCTAACGTTGGATGCTGCGACTTGTGCCGGCGTGGCGGGCTTCTTCCCTTTGTCTTTGGTACCTGGTGCAGAGGATGGTACTGCTGCAATAGCAGCATAGGACTTGTTGGCCAGACGGGACTGGGTGTGTGTGGGTTGGGTGTTGCAGGATGAGGGTTGTGAGCGAATCTCGGTCAGGGGAGCGTATTTGCCTGCCTTGTACTCTTAGGCTTCCAAGGAGCGTGGGTGGTGGATGCCATACACGGCAGGGTTGCCATACAACTGTTTTTCAACTGTGTCATGGCAGGGGAGGTCGGGATTGGGGCCTTGATTTTCCTCTTGTGCAGGTTTGGTGTTTAGGGTTAGGGAGAGACCTAGGTCGAGCCGGAGCAGGGCGAGGAGGGACTGGGGGAGGAGGAGGGGGTAGTCTGGCAGTGGCTCCTGCCGTGATCCGAAGGGAAAGGTCCCTGACTGTAGCCTCCAAGGCTGCAATCGCGGAGTGGGCTGATGTAGGGGGAGGGGCGGGTGTCGAGATAGCGGAGGAGATCTCATCCATGCGTGTAGTCAGTGTGGCAAGTTGGCTAACTACCTCTTTGATTCTGGAGAGGACGGTGCACAGGAGTGGGATGATGGTGGCCTCCCGATCGGAAAGGTTGTGGAGGAGGGAGTTGTCAAAGGCAC
The DNA here is from genome assembly GCA_003316355.1 of Tuber calosporum. Lineage (NCBI taxonomy): Eukaryota > Fungi > Ascomycota > Pezizomycetes > Pezizales > Tuberaceae > Tuber > Tuber calosporum. The sequence continues at coordinate 33,794 of QFET01001010.1, read as the reverse complement.
GGAAGGATTCACGGGAGAGGCTAAACTGGGTGACTCTAGCGTCCAGGAGGTTCTGGGTTGCAATCAAGTGGTCAGGGAGGGGTCCAGGGGTGCTGGCACAGGAGGAGTGGGTTGAGTAGGGGGCTGTGCGATGCTGGGTGCGCGAGGCTGACCTGGAGGGGCCAGGGGATGCTGTGGCCATCACTGTTACACAGGAAGTGAGGCTGTGTCACTAAAGAGTGAAGCTTAAGCGAGGGGCAAGGTTTGGTGTGTCGTGGCAGTTGCCACACAAAAAGGCGAAGCTTTGTTATGTTAAAAAGTGCAAGAATTTCAAGCAGGAGGAAAATAGAGGGCGCAGAGTGTGTCCCTTAGCTATGGGTGAGTGCTAGCTATTTTACAATTCTCCCAGTACTTATTTTAGCCATATATATGAGTATCCTTAGATATCATGGCCATGGTCATAGAAAGTTTAAACCTCGTTTGACCCTGAAAATGTATACCCTGCACGGTGCAATGATCCCCAGAACTATTTAGTTTTCTGAGGGTGTCTAGCACTCCACCAGTAAATAGCCTTCGATTCATTTACCAAATGAACTAAGTTCAAGTAGATGTAGCCCAGTTGCAAACATCTTTCAGAATACCAGTTGATCAGTCTGATTGGCCGTTTTTCCTGCATATATGTACTCCAGTGCATATGAATTCGGATTATCAAGAGTCTTAGTACTGCGTACATTAGAGTCTAGACCTTTTCATGGTGGCTGAGCAGCTATGCTATAGACACTACTTCTTGCCATTATAGTTTGTAGTCCTATAGTAACCTCCCGGTTCTATATACTATCAAATCAACTAATTTGTACCTTTTCCCTTATGTGTAACAGGAACCTTCATGCTACTCTTTGCAGTATTTGCTGGTGATGGCTCTCTCAATACTGGGGCATTACTAGGTCCGGGATTCGATATATCGTCAGAATCACTCAAGCTGTAGGAGATCTCTTCGCTGTCTGAGCTGCTTGGATCGTCCTTGGGGGCCGCTGCTGACTTTCCCTTTAATTTCTTTGGCGTACCTGGCAACTCTCCAGGAGTTCACACTTTTTCTTAGGCTAGTTCTTTAGCCGATTCCGCTAGCAATTGCTTTTCTTGGTCTCGTGATAACTGTCTTCCTGCTTTGCCTACTTTGAATCTAGATGCCGTTGATTGTTCACCTTTGGTGCTATGACTGACTTTCTTTTTGGTAAGTTCCTGTCCCATGATCTCCTTACCTGACCTTGACTGAAGTCGCTCGTTACCTATCCTGGGCAACTGCTTGCACGCCTTAGGTTTGCTAACCACTGCTTGCTCCTAAGTCAACTACTTGTGGAAGTTAAAAAAATGTAATGCCACCCTGGGTTTTTCAGGCACTAAGTGGAATGTGTCTCAGTAAGGTTTAACGATAATTACTTAGATCCCAAACTGTCAGGACTGCAAGTGAGTATTACTACCAGATATCTCGATACGTTGTCTAACTACTGTCGATTACTATATCACCAGCTTCCCTAAGTCCTAGACTTACTTGCTGTAGTTTAGTGCGAACTGAAAAAAGTAACTGCTGACCCAAGTATATTGAAATCTCTGTCTAACGAAGTCTGCCCTGTCTAAGCTCCAGAGGGGCAGTCTTAAATACATAATCACGCTTTTTCCAAAGCTTTCCATATCCTTCCATTTGATTTCCAATCAACAGATATAATCAAGCTCCTCTTGTAAAGTCTTCCTATAAAACAAAAGTCTCATGCACCTAAACGGTACTGCAAAACCAATATGTATCATCCCGATACACGAAACAAAACATAAAACATATCAGGTCTCAGCCTGATACATAAAACCCAATATAAAACGAACTAAGTATCCAATGATAATTGAAACCAATCATAAAACAAACTAAGTATCAAACGATACTTGAAACAAATCATCAAACAAACTAATCCCTTTCTAGCCCTGCTAGTTTCAATTCGCCTTGTCAGCCTCAACAATAGTAACCAATACTGGTTACATGAGATACAAAACTTTGGTTACACAAGTGGTACCGCGGTGTGAAAATGCAGGTAAGGACATATATAACATATCTTGATCGCACTAAAGACATTCTAATAATTGTGCAAAGGTTTTGGTTGCACTATAACCCACAATTGCTCATTGCCTCACAACCGTGGGCACTCTACAGAGTACCTGACAGCTCAATGGTAATTTACAACTCAATGGTGCTTGTGGCTTATCATAAATTTGTAGCTGAATACAACATAACTGTAGGGTGTGGATGAAGAGTATCTGATAATGTTAAATCTCTGAAATAATCAAAACACCTTGGAGTACTCCTACTGAGTGCCTGACAGCTCAATATAATATTTTAAAGTAGTATTTTATTATATACTAGTATCTAATTCCACAAGCTGACATGTTGCTTGATTCCCTTAAAAATATGGCTGGAGAGCTTCCTCTTATATGCTTGGATAGCAGGCCATTCTTTCGCCTCAGCCTTTGCCTTTACCGTTATCTCTTCCTTGATTTCCCTTGCCTTTGCCTTAATCTCATTGAGAAATGGTTTACACTCTGCTTTCTGAGCTATATTCCTAGAATTTTGTGGTTTACGCATCTGTTACTCTGCTTTTTCTACCTCAATATCTTCTCTATCTTTGACCATTTCATATACCTCCAGGGGCATAAATAATCCCACTGTCTTGGACTTGCCTTCTACTTTGCCACTTGTGTATAGAACTTGTTGCTTGTTCTGCAACCTGGGTATGTTCCTAATTCTCCATTGCTAAAGCTCCAGACTGGGCTTGAGCTGATCCTCCTTATACAACAAGTTTTAGCTTATGCTGGAAGCTAGTAGAGAAATTTACTGCTTCATGTAGTAGTTCATCTCCCTGCCTCAGGAGGCTCAGCATTGTATGCGGCATACTAGGTGAGGTAAGTTGTGGTTATGTTACTGTCTAGGGAGGAGGAACATGAGCTTCTTGTAAAATAGATATTACAATCTCAGCATCGTATGGAATTAGACCAGTAGCTCGAAAAGCTGAATAGATGGTAGACTTTGTAAATACTTGCAGCAACATGGAATCAATTCTATCCAAGAACTCTACTTTATCAAAGTCACCACACCCAGTACGGGTTGCAGCTTGAACTACTTTAGCAGGGTAATACTAGTAAAGCTGAAACATCACTAGATCAAGTGGTTGTAGCAGGTGACTGGTGTGAGGGGGGAGGCAGAAGGGAATAATCTTATGTGTATCACAGTAGTCTATGAACTGTTTCATACAATGAGAGCTATAACTATCAAGTAGTAGTAGGCGATAAGCACCAACCTTACGCGCTGCAAACAATTTTTCAAAGTGGGCAAGCCACTTCCTCCTTAAGCTGACATTGGAATACCCTATTTCTAAAGCTTCAACAAGGTGGTTGTCAGAGATCGAGGTTGTTGTATACCAGGCTGCTTGGTGTATAACTCCTGAAACGATATTTATTATAGGCAAGACAGTACCATCAACACTGATACTTTAACAGAGAGTGACAAGCTCACAGTTGGTGGAGCATCGAAGATATAGTGGAAGTATAGGTTCACGGGTAATCATCTATTGGTTGTGTTCAATACCAATACAGAATTCATTTTCATCAAAGTTGTATGTATGACTGTTAGGTACATGTGTATGAGGCACTGAATTCAGTACTACATTCATACGAAAAATGCGTTGAAAAACCTACTCATACCCCTCCGGCCCCGTTGTTGGGACCGCATGTCACCTGCGGCACCTACGGCAAAAACGTCCCCTCACCAAAAAGTCCTAAATTTGCGCCCCCCTCGTAACACCATATAAGTCATTGCCGTCATGGTCTAAGGGTATAATGTCACGTGGTACATCTTGTGGTTACGTATTCAACTCCCCGGTCAAACAGGGTTATTGGTGGAATGAGATATTTTCTACCAATCGGGTTAGCATTTGCAAACCTTCCTGCAAGACGATAACGATGACCCGACCGAGGGATTTTCACCTGACCCTCCAGAAGGGCCTTCCAGCCTGTAATAGCAAGGCGAACAGAAGAAATTGGTAAGTCGCTTAAAGAGTTATAAGGGAAAATGTCCTATGAGCCTGTCGGGTGACTGAGGTCACCCACACACGGCGACATGAGAGTTGATCACCTCAAATACGGATAAAGCACAAGTGCATATGGCCTGTAAATCGGTGGACTCCCATTGGAGGATAGGATGCTATAATTCCAAAGAATAGATGAGGGGACCAAAGGCTATAGAGGTGTGGGAAGGAGTTCCCAGGGTCAAGTGGGCTTGCCACTTGTAAATCATAGAAAAGATATCTTCATAGTTGTAAAGCCGTCGGAACAAGGTCGCAGGGTATACATACCGGGGCAGTCCCCGGTCTTAGATAGATCATCAAGCAACGGAGAAGAGATCATATTATAAGTTTTACTCAAAAAATCTTTACCTACGAGCCTTCCTAGACAATCTCCGTGTACGAAATAAGATTGAAGCCCAGTTCGATTTGCTTGCCCTTAGAATCGGCTACCCTTAACAGTATATTGATATTTCTCCTTGCTACCAAGGCTCTATCATGACTACCAGATACCTCCTAGTCATACCTCAGGAATCACATAAGCTCATGGCTGATTCCACACTCCTCGACGAGCTTCTCCTCGAACCACGACTCTCAAAATACATCTTCTCATTCGAAGAAATACTTGTAAACTCCCTCACGGAGATTCAATTCTATATACCTCTGGAACCCTCCTGGTTCACCAATCCCCTACTCATCCATACTGAATTAGATTTCCAAGAAATCTACGAACACTTCTAAGGTCCCACCTTCCTGTGGAAACCGTTTCAAGACTACGATACTGAAGAAGAAGGAACCACCAGTTCTTTCAGCTTTACCTCCCCCTCCTTTACCCTCTCTCTTTGGAGACTAGGAAAACATCCAGAGTCCGAAAAAAACGTGATGGCCTGAAAATTGACTGTCGATACGGACCAAGCCATATCGGACATAGAAGAAGTTTTTCTGGTTGGAAGCGACCTTGCATCTGGATGCTCCAGGTCACCTTTGGCACTCCACCACCTGTAACAGCCACGTGGAGTCAGAAAGTCAGCCCCAGGAACTCGATCAAGCAGTCCCCGTTCCCCCTGATACCAGTAATCCAGCTTTGGATAGATTAGCAGGACGCATAGGCCAGGTAATGAGCTGCTTCGACCGTACCCTCCAGGAATCAGTTGATATGCAATATCTAGTCTACCGTGAACTATCTGGTCAAGCTCAGGATCAGGCAAACCAACTCCAGCACCATGCTCAACAGATAAGCCGTGGGGAGCAAATCATGGGCGAGGAGTTGAAACAAGTCAATTCGGGACTTGAAATGTTAGCAACCGAAATCGCCGCACTTCAAGATGCAACCACCAAACGGCTGGAGGCAAAGTTGCTGGTGCAGGAAGAACGTGCTGCACACCCTGAAGCGGTATGTACCCAACTTCATGCTAACATTAGGCCAACAGGACAAGAGTCGCTCTATCGGATCCGCCAGCTAGAACAGGCGTTGGCAAGGCAAAAATCAGAACTCCTTCTAAGATAAGTGGCCGCATAAAAAGAACATGAACGGACGAGAGAGGAGTTACGTGGACTTCACTAGCGCCTCGAACAGGAGCTCCTGGAAAGGGAAGCCTAGGTGGTCAGGCAGAATGCCGCATCCGAGCAACTAAATCGGATGTTGACTCGGATGAATGAAACTTTGGTGCAACTACAAGTTGCGTGGAACTAACCAAGCGTGTGGGAAACAGTGGTACCACAGCCAGTGGAAAATCTGGGCTTGGAGAGACGAACCACGGCCGATGGAAGAGAAGAGTTCCAGTTCATACCCATTACACAAAAGGGAAAAGCTGTGGATGGAGGTGACGGAAACGGAAATGCCGGAAAGGTACCACCCATGCCTCCTCCAGCGAATAGACCCAACCCGGGACACGATGACCCAGGGTCTGAGGACGGAGGTGGCCCATCACGACGAGGGTGTGAGCCATCACGAAGAGCCTTAACTTGCCGAAAGTTCGAATCTGAAGCAGATGCATAGGTGGACCGACTGGGGCAAGCATTATCCAAGACTAACAGCCTACAAGCGGATCCACCATTCAAGTTTGCGAATAAGCCTACACAGGATTCGCGAGTATGGTTATTAAATTGTTAGGACTACTTTGGGAGAAACCCATGGCTAGGGGAAAACGATGAAGAGCCTATCAAGTAAGCGTTAGGGAGAATGGAAGGAAGCGAGGTAGCCCCTTTCTCGATAACCTATCGGAAGAAATGACCGTGGACCTCGGATTCCCCAAACATGAGGGTTATGATACCAGTATCACTTTCAGGGCCGAAATTACAGAACGATCTCGGTACTGCACAAGGCACAAAAAGCCTTAGCCGAGATGGAGAAGGTTAAGTATACTGGGGACATAGAGAAGTATCTCTTTACCATGGAAAACTACAACATCGAGGCAGAAGTATACGGCATCGCTTGAAGAACCATAATTCAGCAGCAACTTCCTATTGAGGCCATGCGTACGCTATCACATGAAATTCACGATTTGGATAGCGAATAGATAAAAGCAGTCCACAGAGTTACTAAAGCGGAAGAATCGTTCAAGGAACAACAAGGGCTTTTCCGGAAAAACGACCAGGGAAAAAATGACTTCCAGAAAAGAAAGCCGGAGGAGGAATCAAAATCCTGCAAGACAACTGCTGGAAATAAAAAATGGAAAACCTATACGGCAGCTGAAAAAGCTTCCTACAAATTAAAAAAACAAGTGGAAAAAGGGAAAAAAGCCCCTGCTGTAGGAAAGGTTGAGCATACAAATTGGAATGAACCTCATAAAGGAATCCCTAAGGACAAAATTGAAGAACGAAAGAAAGCCAACCAATGCACTCGTTGCACGTTGGCCAACCATACTTGGAAGTTCTGCAGGAAACAGGCCCAAGTATCGGTTATAGGGCAGAAACGGGGAAATTTCAAACCCCAATATTGACGACCCCAGATAACAAATGGGCAACCAGAACCCACGACCAGGGTTAACCAAGTCAACCACCCCAGGATTTGTGAACTGGACGATATGGATCAAACCTGAAAAAGGTTTTCAGGCACCGGCAGCGACGGCGACTGAGTACTCAGTTATGAACCCCTTACCGAAACTGAAATCAACAAGTGGGCTCGACCTCAGTAATGTCCTACTAGCATGTGTTCCGCGCCTCTCCGTGGGAATCTCAAAACCAAAGCGAGAGTCATGATAAGCAATCCAGACCTACAGGAGTATCGCAAACTTGAGAATGACAGGCGAGCAAGAAGCGATTAACTTGGATGGTGGCTCGTGTTAGTCCGGGACTAACTCTGGGAAACTGAAACTCAAAAAGAAGTAAGCGGAGCGCCGCATTTGATGTATATCGGACCTCAGTACGGAAGACGGTCAACTAATCCCGAATCCTTATAAAGCCCTAAATCCTTGCAAGATATCCAAGCAAGAGTGGACAGACCAGTGCTGACTAAGGACTTCTTAAGAATGACAAGAGGAAATCAGTCTAGCCTGGATCGTGAGAAGCCTTCCAGGAACGAAATATATTACAGATCGGCTGGGCAAAGGAATAGTTGGAGAAAGAGTTCAGGATTCCGGACATCAAGAGAAATTAAGTGGAAGAGAATTAGTAACTACGGCTACCTAGTCCACACGCTAAATGGAGCGGGGTAAATCCGTCACGAACCAGGACTACGGCTTTGTGGACAGGATAGGCACAATGGACTCATGGGGTAAACGAAGCGATGCGTATAGAATCCCCGGAACCCAAATACGCTGATATAGTTGAAACGATATGAGTGCGGCTCCAGTGAAGACAAAAGCGTGGGCTGAGAAGGGCAAATGGCAGGTGTATGAGAACCCTTCGGCAAGCGGTAAAGAGCGTTAGTAGTGTGCTCCCCAGTATACCAAAGACAGAGATTTTAGTTTGTCTGGGGAGGCTTAAATAGCCGAAACCGTGCGGGCATGGTAACAAATACCCTAAGTTACCACCACAACGAAAATGTCATACAAAAGACCTGCACAGGCCCCTAGCGGCCCTAATGAAAGAAATAAAACCGTAGCACCTGATCCGCCTTATTTTTGATGCCCAGAAGGCAGGGCAACCATCGAGGCAAATAGGGAACGGATCCCGATCCGTGTTTTATTAGACTCATGGTCTAACATATTCCTAATTAACCAAGAACTGGTTAATAAACATCCCTTACCATACCACACCCGCACAAATAGCTTGGACATTTACACCTTTTAAGGAACCACAGCGGCAAATGGGGGAAACACTACACACATCCTATTCTCATAGAGATCGGAAGCAATGCACACTGATCTCACATTTTTTGCGAAATTGCCAATGCTAGCCAATCTGACCTAATCATCCCATTTGGATGGTGGCATACAGAACATCCCATAAGACACATTGAGATGCGCAAAAATGGACATTTAAAGACGAGAAATGCCAAAGCCATGTTAATGATGAAGGTATAGACTTGACACTTGAATGGGACGAGACCCTGGCATACGACCCTGAAGCATGATACATTGGAAGAATCGAAATAGCACCTACTCCTGAGTCCAAAGATATTCTGCAAATACCTCAGGAATACCATGAATTCAAGAGGGTTTTTGCACCAGAAACGGCTGAGAAACTAGCCGGAAGAAGAACGTTTAACCACGCCATTGACTTGATACCCGGCGCGGTACTGGCATGGGGCCCGATATAACCTATGTCAGCCCACCAGCTGAATTTGCTTTGCAAATACCTGCAGAAAATGCAGGATCAAGGGAAAATCGTTGAAAGCAAATCTCCTGCTGGGGCTCCAATCTTATTTGTCCCTAAACCTTAAGGTTCAAGGAGGCTATGTGTGGACTACCGACAGTTGAATAAGCTAACTGTAGCCAACAAATATCCGCTACCCATAATGAGCGAGCTCCGTGACCGCGTGGCATCGGCCCAAATAATTACTAAGCTCGACTTAAAAGTTGCCTATCACCTCCTAAGAATAAAGGAAGGAGATGAGTGGAAAACAGCTTTCCGGACCCGATATGGCCACTTTGAATACAAAGTAATCCCATTCAGACTGGTAAACGCGTCAGCCACATTCCAGGCCATGATGAACAAAATTCTGTGTGAATTTTTAGATCATGGAGTGGTGGTCTACCTAGATGACATCCTAATATACTCCAAGATGGAGAAAGAACACGTTGACTTGATCAAGAAGGGACTCTCTCGCTTGGGAGAATATGACCTAGCGGTATCAACCACCAAGTCGGTTTTTCATGTTGATACAGTGGAATTTTTGGGGTATATTGTGGCAGTTGATGTAGTTACCAGGAGTGAAAGAAAGGTCGAAAGCATAAAAAATTAGAAAGCACCAAGGTCGGTCAAGGAGGTGCAAATATTCATTGGCTTTGCTAATTTTTACTGACGTTTCATTAAAGATTTCTCCAAAATCTGCAAACCAATAACCAAAACGTTGAAGGTCGGCCCCAGAAAATTCAGCTGGGGGCCAGCACAAGATGGGGCATTTGAGGAACTTAAGAAAAGATTTATCTCTGCCCCTATACTCTGTAATTTCTACCATGACAGAGAAACAATTGTGGAAACAGATACTAGCGCTTTTGCTCTAGGCTGTGTCCTCTCACAGTTTAAAGACAGAAAGCTACACCTGGTGGCTTTCCACTCACGGAAGGTAAGCCCAGCAGAGCGAAATTATGAGATCTATGATAAGGAACTAAGGGCGATTCTGGAGGCATTTAAAGAGTGAAAACAGTACGTGGTCGGAACAGAAAAACCAGTAACTGTCTACACTGATCACCAGAATCTACAGAACTTCCTTACAACCAAGGTATGGAATCCAAGGCAAATACGACGGGCTCACCAACTAGCAAACAACAATTTCAAGATTCTCTACCGATTGGGAAAACGTGGCGGAAAGCCAGTTGCACAAAGCCGACGGACGGAGTACCATCCAGAGAAGGGAGCTGCGCATAGCGAACCGTCAATACTCAAGCCTTCTCACTTCCAAATCATAATGGTGCATTTAAATCAGCCAGAAAGAGAGGAAAGAATTAATAGCACAGAGTCTACTGATTTCTTGTGAATAAAATTGCTAAGTCCAAAAGCACATATGCCTACAAAAGCATCTTGACTAGTAGCCGGACACGACCTGTACGTACTAGAGGACTTTATAATTTCGGCCAAGGGACAAAGGTTGGTGGAACAAGGAATTACTGTCCGATTACCAAAACGAATATACGCACGGTTGGCATCACTCAGTGGAATGGCGGTCAAATTTGTCATCAGCATTGGCGGAGGAGTAATCGACGCTGATTACACCGGAGAAGTCAAGGTTATCATAATGAACCATAGAAGACAAGATTGCGAGGTTCGCAAAGGGGACCGAATGGCACAAATGATCATTGAGACCATACACATGGCGGAAGCGATGGAAGTGGAAGGACTAGCAGATACTGCAAGGGGCAAACCGGATTCAGAAGCACGGATGTTTCACCCAGACGATCAGCTGCAACAAAGACCCAGGTAGTTGTTGAATACTTGCCAGCGGACCAGGTCGAAAATAAGTTTCTTGATGAAACAGATCATCAAGCAAGACAAGGCAAAGGGATACTCCTAATGTCTAATGCTATAATGTCCAAGGTTGATATTAGGAAATATGACCAGACATTATTAAAAACCATCAAAGAGGCAGGCCAGAACGATCAAGACTGGCCGGAACGCAAGCAAGAATTGGAAACGTTAACCGATGAGGGCAAACCATTACTAAGTCACTGGGCAGTAACTGAAGGACTGATATACAATAAGAATCGCTTATACATACCAGACAACGAACAGCTGCAGACAACTATAGCCAATGGTTGCCACGACTCCAAGGTCGCTGGTCACTTTGGACAGGAGAAGACTCTGGAAATTATTACCAGATACTTTTATTGGAGAGTGCTGACAGAGTGGATAATTGACTACATACGGTCATGCGATGAATGTCAATATAAGAAATTCCCACGACATGCTCAGTTCGGTCTGCTGCAGCCTCTAGAAGTCCCGTTCGCAGCCTAGTCATCCATATCGACCGACTTCATTACACAACTACCAGAATCACAAGGAAGAACACAAATTATGGTAGTCGTGGATCGGTTTACAAAGATGGCACACTTCATAGGTCTGGAAATTAATGCAATAGCAAAAGAAGTTGCAAACGTATTCTTGAGGGAAGTATGGAAGCTTCATGGTCTACCGGCAGAAATCATATCCGACATGGATGTAAACTTCCCGTGAGAATTCTGGGAATCCCTAAGCAAAAGCCTGGGGATAAACCGAAAGATGTCAACAGCGCATCACCCTCAAACTGACGGACAAACTGAAAGGACCAACCAAGTGCTGGAAGGATACCTTAGAAATTTTGTCAATTATGATCAAACGGACAGGTACCAGTTGCTCCCATTAGCCGAGCATGCCTACAACAATTCGGTAACGAATGCTCATGGTATGTCACCCTTCTACGCAAACTATGGATTACAACCACAAACAGAATGGATGAAGGAACGGGAAGCCCAGAATCCAGGCGCCCAGCTATACGCACACTGGATGCCAACAATATACCAATAGGCCAGAGAAGCGCTGGAACAGACAAGGGAAAATATGAGCAAATATTACAACCGCAAGACTAAGCAGCAACCAGACATCAAGGACGGGAACCTGGTCATGTTAAATGCAAAAAACATACGCACCAAGGGACCCTCGAATAAGATTAGCCCAAAGCTGTATGGCCCTTTTAAGTTATTGGAAAAAAGGGGAGAACGTGCCTACAAACTTGAAATATCACCAAGGTGGAAAATCCATCCGATATTTCATGTATCACTGTTGGAACTCTATCGAACATCCAATCGACCAGCCAGGTAACAACCTCCCCGCGAGCCAGAAGAAATCGATTCAGATTTTGAATGGGAAATCGAGAGAATCGTGAAGAGTGTAATAATCTCATATACCCGGAGCATGGGTGGTCGGAACCGACAGATGCGTGAGTTACGATATTTGGTGAAGGGGACTGGGTGTTCAGAAGATGAAAATACTTGGGAACCACCAGACCACTTAGAGCATGCACGGCAATTGGTGGAGGCATTTCATAGTGAGAATCCGGATATGCCAAAGCAGACAGATGTTGAATGACAAGGAAAAGGTTTTCCTAGCGTGGCCAAGCAAACGCGATAGGTTTTTCACCCTACCAAGTTGAGTTCAAAAAGGAGGAGTTTATTTGATTTTTTATGTTTACTTTTGTGTTTTATTTTTTTGGATAAAAGGAAAAGCGAAAAGAGGGTAACACCTACAACAGTGATTCGAGATGAACCCTTGGAGGAGGAACTCATGTTAGGCACATGGGTATGAGGCACTGAATTCAGTACTGCATTTATACGAAAAATGCGCTGAAAAACCTACTCAGACCCCTACGGCCCGGTTGTTGGGCCCGCACGTCACCTGCGGCACCTACGGCAAAAACGTCTCCTCACTAAAAAGTCATAAATTGGCGTCCCCATCGTAACACCATATAAGTCGTCGCCATCATGGTCTAACGGTATAATGTCACATGGTCCATCTTGAGGTCACGTGTTCAACTCCCCTGTGCAAGAGGGTTATTGGTCGAATGAGATATTTTCTACCAATCGGGTTTGCATCTGCAAACCTTCCTGCAAGACGATAACGATGACCCGATCCAGGGATTTTTACCTGACCCTCCAGAAGGGCCTTCCAGCTTGTAATAGCAAGTCAAACGGAAGAAATCGGTCTTTCGCTTAAACAATCATAAGCGAAAATATCCTATGAGGCTGTCGGTTGATTGAGGTCGCCGACACACGGCGACATGAGAGTTGATCACCTCAAATACGGATAAAGCACAAGTGCATATGGCCTGTAAATCGTTGGACTCCTATTTGAGGATAGGACGCTATCATTCCAAAGAATGGATGAGGGGACCGAAGGGTGTAGAGGTGTGGGAAGGAGTTCTCAGGGTCAAGAGGGCTCGCTACTTGTAAATCATAGAGAAGATATCTTCATAGTTGTAAAGCCGCGGGAACAAGGTAGCAGGGTATAAATACCTGGGCAGTCCCCGGTCTTAGAGAGATCATCAAGCAACAGAGAAGAGATTATATCAATATCATAAGTTTTACTCAAAAAATCTTTACCTACGAGCCTTCCCAGACAATCTCCGTGTACGAAGAAAGATTGAAGCCTAGTTCGATTCGCTTGCCCTTAGAATCGGCTACCCTTAACAATGACCAACTTGAAACCCATAGTCATTGCATACTACTTGGTACTTTTTTAACTAGCTGCATATATCGTCTCGCTTGTGGGCATTCCTGGGTTCCACATCAATTGTATATTGTTTGCCAATAAAGTATTGAGGATACTGAATGAGGAAACGCCTGGCCCATTCCTCTCTCACAACTGGTGCTTGAGGTTAGTCTGTATAAGCCTGCTATAAAATTGGATTAGCAGCACCAGAAACTGATTGCCGTCAAGTACTGGTTCTAATCATGTCGAGTCTATCAAGGAATTAGTAGTCGGCAGCCTCGTGGTATTCTGACCACTTTCGGTTTCCTGCTGGCCTTTGGTGTTTCATATGACAGCCTTGCCAGCAGGATTGTAGTCTTCATAATGGTATTTCATAGATATTTGCAAGGAAAGAAAGATCTGCATCAACATCCTGAGTGGTATGAAGAAAGGTGAGCGCTGCCTGTATACTGGCTTCGATATCAGCATATGGCTCAACCCCTTGACTGGGTGGTATATGTGCTGAGTTAGACATTAGTAGGATGATTAACAGTAATATATTGTGTATCTGTTAACTAATTGAGGAACTTGAAGACCACTATATAGAAAATAATATCTTTGTATGTGTATTGACTTGGATGCTCTGTTTAGCAATAAAGGTTGCTCTCAGGATACGCTTGGGCTACAGGGTTTTTTCTATGCTATGTCACATATCACCATTGAACTGTATAGTACCATTCAGCTTTCACGTACTTGTTAGAGTGCCAACCGTTACGAGACAAGGAGCAATTGTAGGTTGTAGTGCAACCACAACCTTGGCCTGATTATGCCTGAATATGCCAGGTGAGCATCATGGTTGGAAGGTTTAGAGTTCTGGTTCATTTGTTCAATCACCAGATATCTTTATTCAGACCGCACAAGGTCACTTATGATCTTTTAAAAGTCCAAACGTACTGTTCTAAAACCTATCATGAGACTAACAGGCCATATTTAGATACTTATATTCGACAGTGTGCGACTGGGCAAGCAGTACCCCTAGAAATGAGAAATAAACTTGTTGATAATACAAAAAATCTTATTAAGTGCATGCTGCAGGATAGTAGATTTATTCAGAATCAGGAGTGTTGGGCCCCACTAGAGGAAAAGGAAGCCACCGCATATAAGAATTTGGGGATTTCAGGTGATGAGGAAAGCAAGTCAGAGAACGTAAAATCAGTGCATGAAAAGGATAATGAAGTTGCAGCACTCGAAGAGGAGTGAAGTCTAGACGATCAATATCCCAATTAGGCAAAGATGTACTATTAAAATAAATAAACAAGTAATTGAAAGCAGTTATTGATTGTTAATTATACCATATAGATTTAGATTATAACGAAGTTTATGAAACAAAATAGCCTGGGAACATGATAGGGAGCCAAGCAAAGGTCCTAGAGAGCCACACAGGAAGCATGAACAAAGCACCACAGGAAAGGAATACACCAGCGTTATGGCCTTACACTAAAGAAGGGAATGTGTTGGGCGAATCATGTTACGAATACACTAGGGGTCAAACACTCTTAGGGTAGGAAATCGGAGGAGCATGAATGGATAAGCATAAACAACAAATAGATAGTCAATGGCAGGTGGAGGGTGAAGAGCATTTATATCATTATTGAATACGGTAAACAAAGTGTTATGGTGGAAGAGGGCAAGGGGTAATTGTGCAGAGAAAGTGGAGAAATAAGCAAGGGTAGAGAAGAGCAAGTAAACTACAGGAAACGGTGCATTTGAGCTGTTCAGAGGCATTAAGGGTTTGCAGATAGGAGATTTAGAATATGGTTATTTGAGTCAATTGTGGGAAAAGGGTGGATAGGCTGTGGGAAAGTATGATTCCCCCATGGGGCAAATGTCCATAACGGAACAATTCCAGGTGTAAGATATTTGGCCTGATAAGCTACCACAGGAGATTAAGGGCTGGAAATGGCCGTGCGGTAGCTCGAAATGGGCGTATAATATCCTGTTAGCATTACATGGCAACGAAATTACCAACTAATAGAAGAAGCCCCATAACCCCAGATTTTATCCAGAGCTGTGAGGGCATGGACAAGAGATGCACTGAGTTGAGTTTTATAATTTGGCCCCAGACAGCTTATATGCCTCATGACGTATAGGGGGCAAATGTGAATTTTGCTGATATATATTCAGTTTCAGCAACTGTAATCAGTTCAGCTCGACTTATTATATCATGAATTGAACGCGGAATTAATAATCTTTGTCCCAGCAGAGTTGACAACTAGTGGCAGAGGATGGCTTCCATCAGCACTGATTGTTCAATATTTGCAATCGATTTCCAATCTTTCGGACTTGCTGTCTAGAGTTTCTTTATATCCGTAAAAAATAATTACAATATCTCCTATTAAGTTTCCTGTTGTAATTCTATATTTCTTGATATTGAATATATTTTTAGCTTTCGTGATCCTGTATTTTGCTATAGTATTCTGAAACTTATTGAAAAAATTCTTTAATTCCTCCTCGATATGTGTACAAATTTGACTTGAGACAATTAGTTTGGCCTTAATCGAATGAAGATATAGGGTTTTTTTTAAACTTTGCTGAAACTACGTCAGTGAGGGTAGATTGCACTTCCCTTGCTGACTGGGATAGCTAATAGCTGAATACATAATTGAATGTATTTCCCTTGACTGTATTTTTAATTGTGCAAGGCAGAATCAAAAAACAACCTGCTTTTCAGCCTTTGTCAAGAATTGATTATTTCCACTATGAAGGTTGAAGGGGCCATGTGTGTTTCTGTCTTGATAGCATTTACAAAGTTGATAAGATCTAATTGATGATGGATTAAAGTTAAACATTTTACATGTTGTACTGGCACTATTTGAGGTCTCTTCCTCCAACTATTAAATTGTATAATCTAATCTGTAATTGCTTTCAAGGTTTGTAATCTTGTCAGACATGATGAGAGTTTAAATTTACTGTGGTCGTGTAGTAGGAATGACTATGATAGAAGGGACTGAGATACAGGTTGCTAAATGATAGGTATTGAGTTGGTTGCTTATTTGAGGTTGGGGAGCCTATGAGTAGATGCAGAAGTCCACAAACGAGACACACCTTGAATTTGAATGGTAAAGGGTAAACCGATTTGTATGGGGGCAAGTTTAGATCTAGCTGAGGTGCCAGGATTGGTATTTATAGCTGTGGTGATAAATTGATGCCACTAGAGGAGAAGATATCAGAGTACAAGAAGGGAAGAGAAATAAGGTTGATAAGGATCAAGTAATTTGCCTTATAGATGGGAAAGAGTTGGTATAAACCACCAAAGACTTGTATAAAGTAGACAATAACTTATTGGAGTTTTTGTGAAAGGGAGGGTGAGATTTGTTCTATCATACAATTATTCAAGCAGAAAACTGTTACTGAGTAAGGTTCTTTGTTAGAGTAAAGGAAAAAAAAAAAGAAAAAGAAAAAAAACCCCCAACTGGTGTGTCCCACTTGCTTTCCCCGACCATGAGCGACAGTGAAATATGTGGGGAACCGGCTATTAGTCTCAGAGGAACAAAAATTCCCTACTACACTCTTAGGGCATATATGTATTGTATGTATGGTATAAAATTCGAAGTCAAAAATACGGTATTTTATCATAATATACGTATTTTTGAAAACCCTAGCCTGAAGCATGTTTTAACAATAAAAAGAGAAAGGAAGTACTGCTGCTGCGTGGCCTAACAGCACCGTTGGTGTGACATATCTGGATTTCATATCCAAGGATCTGCAGAGAATATATGGTTAATTTCAGACATAAGATGATAGGAACACTGCTCTTGAGTTCCCATCGCCGCGAGATTACAACCAACCGAGAGTGCCATATTTGGGGTGGTTGTTGGCTGAGAATAGTGGTTTAATATTCACGCAGCGGTCCAACATCCACTCTGGGTTAATGCACTGCTTCGTTAAGTGCCTAAGTTAAGTGCCAAAATGATTTAACATACTGTCGAACCTCGCTATCCCGTATAGCCAAATTTCGCTGATTTCTTCCAAGACAGTGGGTATCCGAAAAAGGAGTTGATAACTGGTGTCTGCTTATGAGATCATGACGGAGGCAATGGGGATTGAGCGATAGATGTGTGTAATTTTCCCATTTTCTGTAGGATTGAGGGAGGGGATAGCAGTAAATACTGGGCAATTTTTTTCTATGTTTTCGGAATGGGAGCTTGCTCTCTAGTCCTAACTCTAAGCGCTGTTTGGGTTCTTCATGCTGGGATTATAGAACTTGTGTTTTCTGCTACACAAATTGTAAACATGTAGCACGAAGTTTACGCCAGGTCAAATATTTCTTGGTCGAATTTGCTTTACAGCTGTGCAGATAGTACATTGCGATGCGTGAAACTAACCTCCAAGTGACAACAAATGAGGAGAAAAAGACATGAATGGCAACAATGACGGGTTAATGTAACAAAGAAGATAAGAGCATAGGAATGATGAGAAAGCAAGAACAAAACCATTAACCTAATAATTATCTTATTTAGCTCAACGGGAATGCGAACGATGGATGAAAAGTAGTCAACATTTTGTATGAGAGGGGAAAAAAAGTGAACAAAGAGGGTCGGCCCGGATGCCAGGCAATAGTGGAAAATGAGAAGGTACGAGCCTGGCAACAAAAGAAACTTGCCCCCCCCCCGGTTTTCCATACAAAACACCACTTTTCAACACACGCCTATCTAACAACAAATTAAAACAATTCCATAAAAATTATTGATAGAGAGCTTAATCCAAGGATTCACATGGTTAAATGTCAGGCTACAGGAATTGTTCTTGAAAATCTAAGGGTCTGAATTCTGAAGGGAATACCAAAATTCATGCCAAGACAGCCAATTTGTATGGGATTTTGCATAGCAACCAAGTTAGCCAACTTCATGCCACTATGTCCATATTTAGGACACTTGATAAAAATTCCAAAATTCATAATGCTAAAGTCCCTATCAATATACCTCCTATTATCAGGGTTTGGAGGAACTTGGTGCAGTTGGTTGGGGCAGCCAATTGAAAACCGCAATTTTGTATGAAAAACTGGGGGGGGGGGCCACGTTTCTTTTGTTGCCAGCCTCGTACTAAATTTATAAAGCAGGCGATAGAACGCGCAGACAAGTCAATAGCCAGATTCTATGCGTCTTCTACCACAACTAGCAAGCACAAGTCCCACCCACAAAAGCAAGGAAGAAGATTTTTTTTTTTTTTTTTTTTAG
>QFET01001010.1:0-15146 GCA_003316355.1 Tuber calosporum | reverse complement strand
GAAGATTTTTTTTTTTTTTTTTTTTTAGCATTTCCCTAACCCACCCAAATACCAGTATCAGAGAGGGGGGGTGAACGAACAGGTGGCCACAACGAACAGATCAAACACAAGCGACCTCCTCCTATAATATGCTATCCATGCATTCTATCCCATCATCCCTCTCAAATATCTCTTGGCCCATTCAATCCCCTCGATACCGCCTCATTACCTTTCCCTAGGGACACCCGAAAATTTGGTCTTCAAAAACAATAACCCGTCACCTCCGAACTCTTGCTGTGCCATAGCGCCGGTTACGGCTTCTTCCCGCTGTTCATCACTTAACCCATGCAGGGCCCCGGATAGGGAGGCACCGGTGCTCTCGGAGAGCGATCTCAGACGATTACTTGCCCTCTCATGCGCGATATATGCTTCCAGAACCTTTTTTGCCATAATCTTATTCAAAGGTGCCTCCATTAAGGGCATCCCCCAAGGCCAGTACCATTTACCATGCGAGCCTCTAGTATAAAACTGCCGTCCGCCCAGTTCGTTGAAGGCTTCTATCCAGATGCGGCAGGCACCGCAGCTCAGCTTAGAGACCCCAATGTAAGAAAATGGGGGGACATTGTCCAATTGATCCCCGTGTGTAGTTCCGAGATACTGAATAAGGTTGCATTCGCAGTGGACTGCGCACTTATATTTCCGTGTCCCAAACCGTCGAAAAAGCCCGTCCGCTTCGTCCTCCTGCCAGTTGTAGGTCTGTTGGCATGCAGTCTGCAAGAAGAGACTCCACTTCTCCTGCGATGAAGGTAATTGCACAGTACGAATCCGCACTGGGACGCCAATAATGGACATGCGGTATAGAAAGGCAGGCCGGAGGCGGGGAGAATGGGCGAATCCAAATAGAGATTCAATGTGGTGGGATAGGGAAGTCAGTTTCACAAGGGCACGTCGAAGTTTGAAGGGCCCGGGATAATCATCTAGTACAGAAGCGAAGTTAGGTTAAAGACCAAAACAGAAAGCATGCAGTGCCGTAGAATCTCTTGCGACCCCGCCATCTCCGGTAGGCCACTAATCTCTGGATTCAGAGACCAAACACCTCGCGAAGGAATAGTGTTTACCAAATGCGGTATAACTTGAGCGGGGAAGGAGGCAAAGGAAATTACGCCACCAGCTAGCGAGGTCAAACGGCCCCAACCTGCTCAAGCCATACCGTGTTAGGTAAACAATTTTCCTTCTCAAGGTGTTTCCCCTACGAATACGAAGATTAGTGGCCCACCAGAGATGGCGAAACGCGAGATTTATAGTACTCGTGGTAGGGATAAAGTATTAGAACAAACTGGGGTAAAGATGGCCAATACAAAATTTCCCCCATTCAGATCCCAAGATACCTAAGAAGTAAAATAACTGCTCTTTTTCTTGGTTCCTCGGACAGACATTTTCCCCCCTGTCTGTTCCAATACTTTACTCCTACCATGAGTACTCAAGTGATGGGGAGCAGAAGTGGCATACCTTTTAGTTCCTCGGCCAAACCCTTGCAGCCAGTCCCATCTCTAGCAGCGAGCACAACTCTTACATCCTCGCTGGCCTTCATGCTTTGGTTATATACCTTTGCCCATTCCTCTTCTTCAAGTTGGCTTTGTGGATCATCATGAAGCTTGTAAACTAGCTCCAGTGCAGTGGACAACGCGTTCACCGCGCCGTACAGATTCAACTCAAACCCTTGCAGGTTGGGGAACCCACGGCTATTAGCCAACACCATCACGAAGTGGCCAAGCTTCTGAAACCACTTCTTTACCCGCTTCATCTGCTTTGGTAGGGAGTACAGGTATATGTCCCGGAATATCTGTATCTTCAAAGTGAGAGCCACGTGCATGGGCATGTCTGGTGACCGCAGCTGGTACTCAGGCTTGTCCGGTCCCCTCTGCTCCGCATACTCATTTGATAGGGTTTGCAAATTTCCCCAAACTTTGGTGAGATGATTGAGTAGAGTCTTTGCAACTCTTGAGTTCTCGGCGATTGTCAGGCGGATTCTTTCTTCCTGAGGATCTAGTTGTAGGGCTACTGCGATGACCTGGTGCTTCTCCCGAGAAACAGATATGCTGGCGATGGCATCCAGGATGGGGAAGGTGCGAACGTTTGTGGCATGGTTATCGACAATGCCGTGTTGAAAGGTGTGAGATGAAACGTCCAAGCGGCGAGAGGACCAGTCTTGCGTATCCGCAAAAATATGTCTCATTAGCGCCACCAGGTGGTGCGGATCGAGTTCATTGGACATGGCCCTGAACCCACCAGCGAATGGGCAAAACAGGATGTGGCGGGCTTTTGCTCGGACTAGGTATCCACAATGTCAATACCGTACCGTATCAAAGCGAGCGAGCCCTTTGATTATACCGTCAATAATACTATAAGAGCCTCTGAAATCCACTATCTCCGGCAGCCTAGTAATCTCCGGATCCTGTGACGAAAGCTCCTGAGAAGGATTGCCGTTTTCACGACGCGGTATTGGGTCAGCCCACGAGACGGGTGGGCCTCGTTGGCTAGTATCTGCAATTCTGTTGGCCTGTCGAACGAGACCTTATCGTTGGTAGACAGGCTGATTTACGCCAATAATCAGATAGCAGGTTTCAAGAGTTTCCTACGATGATGGCGTGGGTGAAAAGCCCAAGGAGAGAAAAAAGACCCAGAGAAAAGTAAAGGCACGCAGACACAATGGTTTGGAGGGTTGCAGGGGTGGGGAGGAGAGAGGAGGCTCGAGACGGATAAAGATGTAGTTCAACAGAGATGAGAAGGATAGAGAGGGGATAATCTGCTAGCAGATTTCAAGAATTTTGTGCGATGGTGGCGGGGATGAAAAGCTTGAGGAGAGAAAAAAGACAAAGGGGGACGGCCCGCAGACACAATGGTTCAGGGGAGTTGCGGAGGTGGGGGCCGAGAGACGAAGCTCGAGACGGAGAAAGACGTAGATCTGTGCTACGATAGAGAAAGGAGGTGGAAGAACGAGGGGGCGGCGGGTGTGTCAACGTCGCGAGGGAATCAAGTTTATTCCTAGCCAGAGGAGGGATGAGCGGATTGTTTCAGGGCCGGCAAACATAGTGAACAGCTCACACAAGCGCCGTGCCAAGACACCTTCGCATAATCACGTGATGCTTATCCCCACACCAATTGGGCAACCAAGAGAGCACGGCGCTCGGCCGCGATCCTATACCCATCGCCCATACAGAGCCCCTCCCTAGTTACGGTACTACAACGTCCACATATCATCATTATTGATCTGCCGTCTATCCTCCCACCTCTCACAACAATTACGGCAACATGTTCTTGCGCGAGATATTCCCCGCCACTATGCTTCTCCCACACATTCAACCTACAATTATTATCTGCCCGCTAACAACCAACCTACCAAAAAAAACAGACCTTGCGACAACCGCCCGTCGAAATGTAGCCTCAGATTATCGCATGCCGGCTCTAAGCCCTACCGCGACCGAAGGCACAATCACCAGGTGGAAGCTGAAAGGTGACACTTTCTCCGCCACGAACGTCTTGCTGGGGATCAGAACCGATAAAGCACAAATGGACGTCGAAGGCCTCGACGACGGTATCCTCGCAAAGGTAATGGCCCAAGCGGGCACTGGGGCGGTTCAGGATGGCCCTCAAATCGTAGTACTGGCGGGGCCTAGTGGCGGTCTTGCGAGTTTGGAAGTCCTAGAGGAGAAGGGTACCGAGGGTGGTAGCGGTGCTTTAGCGAGGAAGGAAGGAGATGATGAAAAGAGCTCTAAGGAGGATACTACGTCTGCTAGGAGGGAGGGTAGACCGAGTGTCATGGAGAGTTCAGCTGAGAGTGCTCCGGATACCGCGGTGGTCGCAAAGGCGTATGCTCCCTCACCAAGTGTTGCGCGCTTGATTAGGAAGCATAAGATTTCCGAGGTTGATGTTCCTGCAGTCGATGCTACGGGGCCGGAGGAGGGATTTCCGGAGGGGGATGTATTGGCCTACCTAAGTATAATTAATGATGTTCACCTGAAGGAGCTTGAAGGACGGATTCACAAACTGGAGAAGTTGGACTTGACTAATATTAAAATTGCATCACGGAAGAAGGAATTTTAAGCGCACACGATCATCGCCAGTCACTCGCAGGAAGCCAAATGTCAAGGTGAGTACAAAAGAGGGGTATTTGTGCCAAGGTAGTTGCTTTTGAGCCACAACCCCAGGATTTTCGCTTGTTCAAACCCTAGGGCACTACTACAGAGAATCTGCACGCTCAAAGTCAGATTGCGGCTCAATATCACTTTGTGGCTTGTTCTCCCCTATCAAAACATATTCCAAGTTAATAATATAGATTAATACTTCTGTTCTAAGAAGTTAGTTTTATTTATATATATTATTGCAAATGATACTTCAGTCCACAATGAAGGAAGTTTTTATGGTTTCAAAAAGATACACGAATTTAAGTATTGAGTTATCCACCAATTATCAATTGAAATCAACTTGATTGGTAATTATATTACTATCGAAATCTTTCATCCTGACAAGTCAGCATTTGACCCAAACCAAGAGGTAAAAATATATATTCAAGATGCTAGAGTTTAGATGCGAATAAACTATGTCAAATAGTTAAAAGAAAAGTGAATATTGAGGTTGAAAAGGAATAGAAACAGCTACGGATATTGGTTAATGCCTAAACGATATGAGATAAAGCAGAGCTGAAATATTTGCTTGATGAGATCAGAGAATAGGCAAATGCCAGATAGGCTGGATATTATTAAGGGATGTCGATTCTAAAGGCAAGCTCAACTGGCTAAGCTTGTAATCTTTCTATGTAAGCGGATATTGTCTAGGAAGCTTTGTAAGTAAAGATTTCAAGTAAAACTTATAATATTGATAAGATCTCTTCTCCTTTGCTAGATGATGGCTAAAGCTCTAGAGGCACTGTGTCACGATTGGTGACTAAGCAAGGCAGGATTTCGCATGACTCATAGTTATGAGTCATAAGGTTATTATCTTTCGCACTATGACTCATTAGGAGTCATGGGGTTTCACAT
Organism: Tuber calosporum; assembly: GCA_003316355.1. Classification (NCBI taxonomy): domain Eukaryota; kingdom Fungi; phylum Ascomycota; class Pezizomycetes; order Pezizales; family Tuberaceae; genus Tuber; species Tuber calosporum. The sequence continues at coordinate 10,128 of QFET01001010.1, read as the reverse complement.
GATACACAATAGTGCAAATCATTGTTATATTGTAATTGGTTGATTGTGCGCACGACTCACACTTGTGAGTCATATGTTGTAATGAGTTTCGCACATGACTCACATTATGAGTCATAGGTTTCGCGCATGTGACCACTTTGGCGCACAAGACTGGTAATACGAGTTTGATTGGATTTGGAACATTGTGCAGTTGACTCATATGGGTCAGCTGATGGATTTCATACAATGACTCAATATGAGTCATCGAGGTTAGGTGACTCATAGGTATGAGTTACCAGGGTTAGGGTTGAGGGAAAAGTGCCTATATAAGGACTCTAGACAGCCTGATTCAAGGACTCTTCACGCAACCATCTAAGTTCTCTCCTATACAATTACTTTACCTCTTTACCTCTCCACTCCTCTATTGGCGCTGTGTGATAGGAACCATAGGGTTCGGCTATCCATACAACGTATGCATAGGCCTAAGAGCAATAGTGGAAACCCGCCTAGTACTACACGTTGCAATAGTACTCCTACCCTTGTGGCTGAGCTTAGCACCACGCCCCATCCCGGAGTATAACAACGGTCCGCTCATATTCATCAAACCCATAGAGAAGCAGTTACCTGTTGCAATTCAGCTTACCGTATAGGATCGTAACATTTGGTTGCGTCTTCTAAGCAACACCTAACTACAAAAATGGCGAACTTTGCGGATAACGACATCAACCTCACTGAGGGAGAAATCGACACCTCAACACTTGGTCCAGCACTCGAAGAAGCACTTAGTACAAACTATCCAGAAGCCAGTCACAAAGAACCACAAGTCCGGTGACACCTGAGCCTGCCTCACCAACAGGATCTCTGGAACCCGAAACCCCAAGACCAGAAAGGATGTCAGCCCCTGGACCAGCAACTGCCGGTAGTGGAGCAGGAATTCAACTGGCAGGATTTACAACTGCACAGTTCCAAGAGATCTTGACCTTGATAAACAACCAGGGAGAAACAATCAACAACCGGATCAAGGTCGAGAAACCCCCTACCTTCCATGGAACAAGGACCAAACTATGAACCTCTTTAGTGCAATGCCAATTATACTTTGAAGCGACACAAGAAACACGAAATACGGACCGCATCACCTACGTTAAGAGCTTGCAGAGTGATGTAGCAGCAAGTTGGATAACCCCATTTGCAGAAGGACGCAAGCCGGAGACCTGGGCTACATATGTGGATTTCACTACAGCCCTAAAAGACCACTTTGGGATATGGATGCGGAAAATGCAGCTAGGACAAAGCTCGACCGCCAGAGGCAAGGCAAAGAATCAGTCACGGAATACTGTAATGACTATCGCCTCACAGCTACAGAAGCGAATTAGGATGATGGTACACTAAGGGGCCAATTCCTTAAAGGAATTAACTGAACGCTCCAAGACGCATGGGCAGCAGACCATATGGTGGCGGCAAATGTCGATGCCCTTGCAGCCTGGGCAATCGAAAAAGAAAACCGGATCAACATGATCAAGCACCTCCTAGGATATAACAGTGCCTCTATCCAACAACAGGAAACGCCCAGGAATAATAACAGAACCTGGAAGTCGGGCAATAATATGGAAACCCGAGGCGACCCAATAGATCTGGATGGTACCAGAAGACGCCCACGACTAAACCACTCACAAGCAGAATTTACGAGAAGAAGGGACAACAACCTATGCCTGAGATGCGCCAGACCTGGGCACAGATTCTGTAATTGCCGAAATGCAAGAGATGAGAAGGACTATACCAGGCAGTTCAACAGTAAGACCAACAATATTCGCTGGAAACCACGAACCAACCTACACGAAATGGAGATCTGAGAAACACCTGAAGAGTCGGGAAACGAAGTAAGTCCTTAGTAAGAGATGGTCTGTGGGACAACAAAATCAAAACCGGCGGAATCGGTAACATCTATATGGCATTTATAAATACAGAAATATTGGAACAAGAAAAAGACCATGCTATAGTCAAAATGCGTTTACATGGCAAGCACAAGACAGTCATCATTAACAGCATGATTGACGCGAGTGCGACAGAAACCTTTATTGACAAGGAATTCAGCCACAAATAAGGCATACGAACAAAGAAAGCGAAAGAAATACGGAAATCTACCTTGCGGACGGGGTGCCAAGCATTATGGGACCAATTACCCATATAGCGCAAGTACCTATAGACATTGGCAGCCATAGGGAAGTGGCAACCTTCCAAATCGCAGATCTACCCAACCATGAGGCAGTGTTAGGGCTGCCATGGTTAAGAAGACACAACCCCAAGATCGATTGGGAAAGCAACAAGATTATGTTCGATAGCGAGATGTGTACAATGGTATGCCTAAAAAGCTCGCCAGCGGTGGACCTAGTCCCCGAAGCAGAAGCACTGGAAGAGAATTTAACCATGCAATTCTCCAAGATCCAGGCCAAGGATGTCCAGAACATCAAAATCCAAAGATTCAACGAAATGGCAACAATACCTACCAAGGGATCAGCAAAGGCAGCAGGACACGACCTGTATGCAAGCGAAAGAGTCATGATACAGGCCCAAGACCAAAAACCTTTCAGTACCGGAATAGCCATCAAACTACCGGAAGGCACCTATGGGCGGATTGCTCCACACGCCGGAGTGGCAGTTAAACATTTGATTAATGTCAACGCGGGAGTAATTGATGCCATTTATACGGGTGAGATCAAGGTAGTACTGGTTAACCTGGGAAAAGACAACTATATGGTTGAGCCAGGAAATAGAATCCCAGAGTTAATCTCTAAAAAGATTGTCTTAAGACAATGTGAAGAAGTGGAGCAAATGGCTCCCACTATGAGAGGCGAAGCGGGATTTGGAAGTACCGACAAACCAAAACGCTAAAGAATCGAGATCAATGAGATCTCGGCCACATCCTTGGGCAAATTCTATCGAAGGGTCGAAGTTACAGGAATCCTCAAATGGGATTACAAGACAAACTAACCTAGTCAGATCGAAGCGATCAATATCAGTACCGAGTTAGCCATCAAGGCCAAGAAAGGACAAGAAAAAGAGAATACCAGAAACATCGTACCAAGGGAATATTACCAGTAACTGGACATATTTAAGGAAGGAGAAGAAACTCGGCTGCCCCCATATCGTCTCAAGGTCGACTTGGAGATCAACCTAAAGAAAAGGGAAACAGTGCCAACAAAAAAGTTATACCCATTAGGAGAAAAAGAATTGGAAGAGCTGAGAGAATACATCAGCGTCAACAAAAACCGAGGATGGATTCTGGACTCTTACACAAATAGTGGATCCCCAATCCTGTTTGTGAGGAAGAAAGATGGCAAACTACGACTCTGTGTGGACTACAGAGGACTCAATGAAGTCAACAAAGAGATCGATACCCGCTGCCTTTGATAGGGGAAGCACTGGATCGACTCCAAGGAGCCAATTTCTTCACGAAATTGGATATTCGGAACGCCTACCACAATATCAGGATTAAGGATGGAGACAAATGGAAGACAATATTTACAACAAAATATTGAATATACGAATATACGGTAATGCCATTCGGTATCAAAATTTCGCCTGCAGCTTTCCAAAGATGGGTCAATCGGATTCTGGGTCGATTTCTTGACATCTGCTCTATCGTCTACCTGGATGATATCCTGATATACTCCCAAAACCTGAAACAATACAAAACCCAAGTTCAAAAGGTTATGGAAGCCTTGAGAAAGGAGTGACTCACGCTTAAGCCATCCTAGTGCGAGTTCCATAAGGAACGAACAGAATACCTAGGATTCATTATCGACAAAGAAGGAGTCAGTGTCGACCCTGTCAAAACCTAGGCCATATGGGAATGGAAGCCACCAGACACCAAAACAGGCATTCAATACTTTATGGGATTTTGCAACTACTATCGACGGTTCATAGAAGGATTCAGTCGTATACCGAAACCCTTATATGAACTCATAAAAAAGGACGTCAAGTGGAACTGGACAGAACGACAACGGAAAGCATTCGACGAGTTACGGCGTCGGTTGACATCAGCTCCCATCCTGGTACATTATGACCCGGAGAAAGAGATCATGATAGAGACAGATGCATCAAAATATGTTTGCTCTGGCATATTATCACAAAAAGGGAAAGATGGAAGATGGCAACCAGTTGCATACCACTTGAAAACAATGTCGCCCGCAGAATGCAACAACGACATACATGACAAAGAGCTGTTAGCAATTGTACAAGCTCTAAAAGAATGGATTAGATATGTAAAAGGAAGTCGACATCGAGTGTAGGTACTTACTGAGCACATAAATCTGGTACCCTTTACCAAAACCAAAGAACTCAATGACCAACAAATTCACTGGACCGAAATACTCAGCCAATATGATATCAAGATACAATATAGACCTGGAAAAGAAGGAGGACAACCAGACGCTCTAACAAGAAGGGCGGAAGACATCCCTGGAAAAGACGACGAAAGGATTCGACATAAACACAGGATCCTCCTATCGACTGAACACTACTTAAAAGCAATAGAAGTAGTGAGGTTTACAGAAGAGAACACAGGAATTCGTGAAGCAAGCAAAACCGATATACAAATAAGGGCAATCCACGATACCCTGGAAAGATGAGACTAGGAGATAAAAGGAGTGGCACTGGGAGCATGGGAATGGAAGGAAGGATACCTTTAGTATCAAGAGAAAATCTGGGTCCCCGAAGAAGAAGCGATAAGGAAAATGATAACACGACACAACCACGATGCACCAACAGCAGGCCATGGAGGGACAAACAAAACTACCGCCCTCCTAGCTCGGCAATATTACTGGCCAAGGATGCGAGACGATATCAAACGATATGTAAAAAACTGCGATATCTGCCAGAGAACAAAAGAAATCCGGCATGCACCATATGGATTACTGCAGCCAAACGAAGCACCCCACCAACCATGGAAATCCATAGCAATGGACTTTATCACCGACCTTCCGATATCAGCCGGTTATGACACCATACTGGTAGAGATCAACCGATTAACGAAAATGAGTCATTTTATACCTTGCAACAAAGATATGAATACGAAGGACTTTGTGCAAATATTCCTGAAGGAAATATTTCGCATACATGGACTGCCACAGGATATCATCACAGATCGAGGAACCTTGTGCATATCTGACCTATGGAGAGAAACGACGAAATCGTTAGGGATAGAAAGGAGGTTAAGTACCGCTTTCCACCCTCAACCCTATCGATAAACTGAGAGGACAAATGGCATACTAGAACAATACTTACGAGCCTACAACAACTATGAACAAGACGACTGGGCCAACCTACTACCACTGGCTGAATTTGCATACAACAACGCAAAACAGGAAACAATAAAGACCACACCATTTTATGCTAATTATGGTCACCACCCGGAGCATGAGGCAATTGGCCACATGATACCTAAAGAAAGGACTAATAAGGAAGAAATGGGTCAGCTGCACAGTATCCTACGTCAGGAAATTGTCTGTGGACAATTACGACAAAAAGAAAGATACGATCAACAAAGAAAACCCGATCCGAATCTCAGGTCAGGCGACATGGTCTGGTTACTGCCAAGGAATATAAGGACACAAGACCATGCAAGAAGCTGGACTACAAGAAAATCGGACCATTCAAGATCCTTACAAAGGTGGGCACAAGTGCCTATAAATTGGCCTTCCCCCACCAGATGAAGGTCCACAACACCTTCCACATCTCACTTCTCCAACCATATCACTGCAATCAGTTTCCCTCACAAAAGCAATCACTACCACCTGCAATCGAGATAGAAGGAGGAAGCAAGTACAAACTCGAAGAAATTATTGATACACGCATACACCGAAAACGCCTACAATAGAGAGCCAAGTGGACTGGCTACTAACCAGAATACTACAAAACTTGTTACCCTGCGGAGAACCTCAACAATGCCAGCATCGCTATTAAACGTTTCCATCAGCAGTACTCAACAAAACCTATAATGGGTTACAGTCAAGACCGAGCCTGTGGAGGAACCGACCATGGCACCCGGCGACGGTTGGGGTGATAGCCCAAGAGCTATCACACCAACCAGCCCCCCATATGCAACGCAGGAGGAAAGACAGGAGCAGGCAGAACATAACGCTCTTTGATGGACTGCCTGCTACGATGACCACTGCCACGTTCATTTACGCGGTTAAGGAAGGAAGTAATTGGTTTCCTAAACAACTAAAGATATGCAAACAACAACAACCCGACAAGGAATCATCCTGGATCCACTGCTTCAAGGACAACTGCCGTGTACATCGACAAGACAAAATCGATGCCGGGTACTACCCAAGACGCACAGGGGAAGCAGCCCCCCTGAATGAAACGGATGCACGCATACGGAAGAGGAAGGCGACTATCAGGACACAGCTTAGGAGAAAGGAGGGTGAAACAAATGAAATGGATACTAACCCAGATATGGGATATCAGGAACGACAAATCGAAGGGTTATGAAATCAACTTGGCAATGCCGAAGCCACAATTCAGAACCAAAGAGAGGATACGCGGACCTACCAGAGGATGATTGCAGAACGAGATCGAAACATCAGAACGGCAAACATAACCTTGAATGAGGTCCGGAAAAGTTGGCAGCACGCCGAACATTAGGTTCGGAAGTTGAAAAAGGAATTACGCAGGTTTGGTGAAAGCCTGACAAGAATAGGATGTTGAGCCTGATGGGACTCAGGCTGATCGGAGAGGAGAGCTAAAGTCACGATTGGTGCCTAAGCAAGGCAGGATTTCGCATGACTGATAGTTATGAGTCATAAGGTTGTTATATTTCGCACTATGACACATTAGGAGTGATAAGGTGTCACATGATGCACAATAGTGCAAATCATTGTTATATTGTGATTGGTTGATTGTGCGCACGACTCACACTTGTGAGTCATATGATGTAATGAGTTTCGCACATGACTCACATTATGAGTCATGGGTTTCGTGCATGTGACCACGTGGGCGCACAAGACTGGTTTTACGAGTTTGATTGGATTTGGAACATTGTGCAGTGGATTCATATGGGTCAGCTGATGGATTTCATACAATGACTCAATATGAGTCATCGAGGTTAGGTGACTCATAGGTATGAGTCACCAGGGTTAGGGTTGAGGGAAGAGTGCCTATATAAGGACTCTAGGCGGCCTGTATCTAGGACTCTTCACGCAACCATCTAAGTTCATTCCTATATAATTACTTTACCACTTTACCTCTCCACTCCTCTATTGGCGTTGTACAATAGGAACCATAGGGTTCGGCTATCCATCCAAGGTAGGCATAGGCCTAAGAGCAATAGTGGAAACCCGCCTAGTACTACTCGTTGCAATAGTACTCCTACCCCGGTGGCTGAGATTAGCGCCACACCCCATCCCGGACTATAACAACGGCCCGGTCATATTCATCCAACCCATAGAGAAGTAGTTACCTGTTTCAAGGCAGCTTACTGCATAGGATCAAAACACACAGTGATATTTATATCCCACGTTTGAGTGTTTACAGACTATAACTGGTTAACATATAAACTAGTATTTTCTCCCCAACTTTGATCTTTTGATCTGAGAACAAACCCGCTTTGTGCCCGAGACCTTTTCTTTGCACACATAGCTGATAGCATGATCAGAGCTCTGACTTCTCTGAGGGTTTGAACCTCACCTATTCTACGTTGTCATCCGTCTTCCTACTATTTAAGCTATGGCTGTCCAGTTTAGAATATGCCAATAGACTCTTAGAATACAAAGGGACCAGCTTTATTGTTAGCAGAGCTTGCTTGGTGCCGTCTCATCCAGCTCTGCAGCTAGCATCAAGATGACTAGAGTTAACGATCGGGCCAATATCTTCTAGTCTTCAATGCCTCTCTTTATCGACTTGTTATGATAGGTTCATTGATCTTGCAGGCATAATCGGTGCATCAGTGTACTCTTAGTATGTATCAGAGTAGCCTACTTCAATTGTTCGTTCCTTCCTATCTAGGACTACACTGGCTCTCCTGACCTCAAAGGGATGTAACTCTGCGAGCTCTTGGCGGAATCACTTCGTTCCACTTCCCAAACATAGCCAGAGATGCCCCCTTATATACTATAGTGACGGCATCCCGTCAGATCGACGCTGACAACGTATCCTGGTCTACAAGAAGTACTCTAATTACTCAATCTTTTATGTAAACGGGCAACTGCATACGGTGCCTGTGTTACTCTGAGGGCGAATGCTAGGGCTAGAGTGGTATGATTGTCTAGTGGGGTTAGGGCTTATCCTGTTTCCCATCCTAGAGCTATATACTCCTCTAGTGATTCATTTGTTCCTAACAGGAGCTCCCTCCTCTGTGTAGTCATCTCGAAAGGCTCTTTCACTAGATACCCTCTCTTAACTACAATATTACAAAAATCCAAAAATAAATTATTTAATACAATTACAAGTCCTTTTTGCAGCACTCGACTTGGTAGGGTAAAAAACCTGAGACATTTGATTGTCTACGCTAGGAAATCCTTTTTCTTGTCATTTCACATCTGCCTACTTTGGTATATCCATATTCTCCCTTTCAATTGCCTCCACTAACTGCTGCGCATATTTTGAATAATATGGTAGTTTCCTGGTATTTTCGTCGTCAGAACACCCAGTCCAGTTCACAAAATACCATAACTCAGTCATTTGTCTGTTCTGACCTCCATCCCACCAGGTGGAAGCGATTATTTTACTTTTAACGATTCTTTCAATCTCCAATTCAAGATGTGAATTAATTTCTACAGATGTTGGAGAGGTTGTTCCCTTCCTGGCCGGTTGGATGTCCGATTGGGTTCTAACAAGAATAACTGAAATATTGGATACATATTCCATCGGTCTGATATTTCCAATATGTAGGCGCGTTTACACCTTTTTTCCAAAACCTTAAACAGGCCATACAGCTATGGACTAAGCTTCTTCAATGGGCGCTTAGTGGGTATATTTGTGGCCATTAACATAACTAAGTTCCCGACCTTGATGCCCGGATGCTGTTTAGCCTTACGGTTGTAATATTTGCTCATATTTTCCTATATTTGTTCCAGAGCTTCTTTGGCCTGTCGGTGTAATATTTGCATCCAGTGCTCATACAGCTGGGTGCCTGCATTTTTATCTTCACCCTCTTTCATCCATTCTATTTGGGGATGGAATCCATAGTTTGAGCAGGATGGTGAGATGCCATGAGCATTCGTTACTGAATTATTGTAGGCATGTTGGGCTAAAGGCAACAACAGCTATAAGTATGTTTGATCATAATTGACAAATTTTATTAGGTATCCTTCCAGCACTTAGTTGGTTCTTTTGCTTTGTCCATCTGTCTGCGGGTGGTACACAGTTGATATTTTTCATTTTATCCCAAAGCTTTTCCATAGGGATTCCAAGAATTCTCCAGAGAACTTTGCATCCATGTTGAAGATGATTTCGGATGGAAGTCCATGTGGCTTCTAAACTTCTCTCAAGAATACGTTTGCAACATCCTTAGCAGTTGCATTAATTATCAGACATATGAAGTGAGCCATCGTTGAAAAACTAATTCACGACTACATTAATTTGTGTTCTTCCTTGAGACTAGAGTAGTTGTCTGATGAAGGCAGTCGATATAGATGACCAACAGCTAATTGAACTTCCAGGGGCTGCAACTAACCGAACTGCGCATGCTATTGTAATTTATTATATTGACATTCATCACATGATCATACGTAGTCATTTATCCTAACTGTCAGTCCCTTCCAGTAAATGTCTCTGGTAATTATTTCCAGTGTATTTTCTTGCCCAAAGTGTCATGCTACCAGTGAATCATTGCATCCTATGGCTATCGTTGTTTGTAGATGCTCATTTTCTGGAATGTAAAGACAATTCTTGTTGTAGATTAATCCTTCAGTTGTCGCCCAGTGACTTAGTAGTGTTTTGCTAGCCTTTGCCAATGCCTTCAATTGCGGCCTGCGTTCTTGCCAATCTTGGTCAGCCTGACCATCTTTTGCTATTGACTTTAATAGCTCATGGTCATATGTTCTAATATCGACCTTAGATTTTATTGCATCAGATATCAGGAGTATTCTGTCACGATTGCCTAGGAGAGCGCTAGGCAGGAAGGACAGAAAAGCAGAGTAAGCCTTG
>QFET01001007.1:0-14699 GCA_003316355.1 Tuber calosporum | reverse complement strand
GCAGGCTACCGCTTAGGCTCTATTGTATATCCGTTCACACAGGCTAGCGCCTGTTACAGAGTAGTATCAAGTACTCATATAGCAAAGTTGCTCAACCTTAACAAAGATTATAGGTTCAATCTAAACAAAATGAAATTAGGGTTAATTAGTGATCCCTATTTGCCTGGAGCAAGAACAAAATAAGGGTTACAGGGTAGCCAATTCGGTATTGATAAATTGTCTAGGCCGTGATCATATCGAGAGAGTTAGAGAACTGTCAGGAAAGCTCAGTATGATACAAGTTTGAAAAAGGGGATAAAGCTTGTTGAGAGTAGAAAGAAAGCCTTGTCTCAATAACTTGATATATTGTTAAGGGCTCTTTTCTGTTGCTTGAAGATCCCTTAACTGCAGGGGGGGTTTTTTTTTTATGATTAACTCATATATTTGCTGTTAACGTACAGGAACCTGCATTGAGCGCTAGATATGGCATAAACAAAACATTAATTCCAAATGTGCAAAACAAAGGAAATAACCATACAAATTCTTCCCTAGTGATAACTATATCGTCACTGTATGCAAAAATGACAACTAATTCAAAGAGTATAGGATGAAATGAAAAAAAAAAAAATCATAACCACAAGGAGACATACAAGTAGGAAAGAAAAGCAACTCAGTCTGAGTCATAGCCAGAGGAGGAGGAGGCAACCGTAGTGATCACTGCTGTTAGGCACATGGGTACAAGGTACTGGAATCCAGCAGAGAATTCATACAAAAATTGGGCTGAGATACTACTGATACCCCTCCGGCCCCCTTGTTGGGCCTGCATGTCACCTGTGGCACTTACAGTAAAAAGTGTCCCCTCACCAAAAGCCAAAAGTTGGCGCACCTCTTTTAACATCAAATGAGTTGTCGCCGTCCGTCCAACACGATGCTGTACACGGGGTATATAAAGAGGGAGACTCGGATGACCTAATGCAACTGTAATCAAGTGCATACAATCCGTGTCCGCAGAGCTATGGCCCATTCGGTTCAGCCTTCTCTGGAATGGACGGAAGGTGATGGGACGCTCTGTGCAAAAATTAGAATATGATGTGTGGGCTTCAGGGAAAACATGAGAACCCACTCAGGCCCTGAAAACATGTGTATCTTGGTCTAAGGACCTATTGGAACAGGTTGATAAGGAGAGTCATATCAATACAATACAGTATTGGACCGATCGTAACTCCTAAGTTATTCTGAAAGCCATCAGCAAAACATCGGGAAAGCCGGCAGTATCCAGATAGGTCACTAGCCAAGTTGGCCACTTGGAGTTCTAAGAAACTATTGTTACATTCCACGATAGACTACATAAGTCTAAGCGGCAGAATAAGGAACGACATCTCCGACTGAGAAATGGTTCAATCTATGAGGAAATAATGGAACTCTGACGTGTAGATAAGCTGCAGTGGTAACAATATTCTCAGGGTCAAATGGTTTGTGCACTTAGGATTGAAGAATAGAAATGGTAGGAACTATATTAAAATATAGAAGTTAGAGGTAGTCCGCGAACACTCATACAAGGGATATAAATATCGAAGTGCTTCTTGAGCTTTAGATATCATCAAGTAATGGAGAAGAGATCTTATCAATATTATAAGTTGCACTCAGAATCCTTTACCGACGAGCCTTTTTAAACAATCTCCATTTATGAAAAAAGATACTAGCCTATTTCGATTCGCTTGCCCTTAGAATCCACCACCCGTAACAACCGCTGATATAGAGGGCGGGAAGTTTGTACATGTGGTGCAGATGTATAAGGCAAGACCTAGGATCATGTCCAGGTCAGCCCAGAGTGGAGAGCTATCGCCCATTGAGGACAGCTTCAGAAGGTAAAGCTGGCGTTTATAGGACTTAGAGCAGAGGTAGAGAATTGAATGCTCAAAGGTCTCATGCCCTGAGTGGCAGGAAGGTCAGGTGGAAGAGTGGTTGGCATCACTCCATGAGGGTTGTGCTGCAAGATAACTATTGACAGTACACATCTGGTGTATTCTGCTAGCTGTAAAGCGGTCAAGGCACATAAAGGCATGAGGGCGGAGGGACGGCCTGTAGTGGTAGTAAAGGGGGGGAGTAGACAGGAGTGTCTAATCAGCGAGGAGGTCCTTTCTGCAGTCTTCCTTGAGCAGTTTGTAGGAGACCGAGACTGAGATCAGAGCAGCAGGGGCACTGACTGTACCTGGTAGGAGGTGAGAATTTTCTGTGGGAGTTTGAAACCATCTTGTGTTACCTTGACTAAAAGGTAACATAACCCAGTGATAGGAAGGTCGGAGCAGACAGGGGGTATAGGCCTCGGTTAATCCCACCGGAGGGGTATGTAGTTGGCCCGGAGGCCACGAAGGAGAGGGTGGGAGGATTCCTCTGCCCTCAAGCTGGAGAAAAATGCACATGACGGAGGCAGCCAGGCTGCAGCCGGGTTGATCTCAGAAGGAGAGCCGACAAGCCATAGTGCAGCCATCCTGGAGCGTGAGGGAGGACCAAGTTCAGAGAGTGGAGGCAAGCCTTACAGGCCAGGATGGATCCTGGAGTTGATGAGACACAGTTGGTAACCCACCGTTGGACTTTGCTCTAAAAGACTTCCATTATCCCCATCAAGGCGGCTTGGGGAATAAGGAGGTTAGCTCCATAGGAGAGGATGGGTAGGAGTAGGCCCATAGCTAGCCTACGGTTGAGGTAGGGAACCATGCCGCTGCCCAGAGGAGAGAGTTGCCTTATAAGACTAAAAGCCCCTTGTGCCTGGGATAGCCTCTTGAGGAAGTGAGCGGAGGTTTCCAATAAGGGGGAAAACCAGTATCCAGGCCATCAGACTATGGAAGAAGTGTGGAAGAGACTCCCATTGAAGGAAACAGGAGTCAGTGTGGTGGGAGAGCAATCTCGTGAAGTACGCCAGTGGATAAGCTCGGTTTTGGGGATGGAGAAGGATACTCTGAGTGGGGTGGCCTGTTACACAAATGGGAGATAGTACTAGACTTCGAGTCTAAAGATGTTATGGTATATTGCGCCCGGTGGTGCCGATATTGACTACAACCCACACTGGTAAGAAGTAGGATCATATCCAGAACTACTCAGCCTTAGTGAAAGATAATAGAGTAATTATTCCAAGAAGATCTATTAAATATTCTACATTCTTGATACTCCTAATGCATCTGCACATGAGTGCATTTATGCAAGAAAGATTGCTATCTCGACTGATCACCTGGTAATACGTATGATGTTCGCAAATGGGGGGCATCAACTTGAACTTAATTCATTTAGTAAAGGGATCAAAGGCTGTCTACTGGTGCAGTGTTTGACACCCTCAGATAAATAGATAGACCAGGGTATCATTTGCTGTAGTGAGGGCATACATTATTAGGGTCAAACGGTGTTCATACTTTCTAGACTATGGCCAAAGTCTTTCAAGTTACTTCTTATATATGGCCAACATGAGTATTGGGAAATGGTGCATAAATATTTAGCCGTCACACATACTTAAAGGATCATCAAGCAACATAGAAGAGACCTTAACAATATAACAAGTGTACAAGCCTTCGAGAACCTTAATCTTTATCATACCTTTTACCAAGCTTTCCTTACATTTGTCTGATTTTCTAGATACGAGCACAGCCCTGATAATTCAACAGTACCGAATTGGCTACCCTGTAATATGGCCATCCTATAAAAGCAAGTATAGAGGTGTTGAAGAAGTTGTGTGTTCCTCAAGTATGACCTATACCCAACAGTGACACTAAAATCATTAACATAGGAAAACATAATCCCCTTAGGGATGGACAAGTGTAGGGAAGATACATAAATTAAAAATAACAAAGGAGAGATAGGGGAGCCTTGTGGGGCACCCACTTAGACAGGCAAAAAAATATTAAAAGAGCCAAGAAGGATCAGGCAACATTTGCTGTCAGTTAAAAATGAACAAACTCAAGACACCATATAAGGAGATATGCGTTTTGCGCAGAGAAGGGAAGCTAAGCAACTAGAGAAAATATTATCAAAGACCCCTTTGATGTCAAGGAACAGGGTAGAAGTCTTGAAGCCTGCATGCTGCAGTATTGAGACTTCTTGTATGAGGGCGGTACTTGCTTCGAAGCTATACAGTCCTGGGAGCTAGCTGTATTAGTTGGGTGCATAATGTCCATAGAGAGGGCCATTAGTGATAGGCGGGTTGCCATTATCCTTTCCAGGATCTACAGGATAGTATCTAGGAGGACAATAATCCGGAAGGAGGAGGGGGAGTTGTAGTCAGACTTGCAGGGCTTGGAAAGGACAATGCCGGTGGCATATTTGAGAGAAGGGGGGTGGAAACCGTAGGTCAGGAGTTGGCTTAGGAGGACGGTGAGGAGGGTGGGGTTGATGTTGTTGATCCTTTTCCATATACCATAGTGGATCAGGTCAGGGCCAGAAGCCGAGGTGTTGAAGGACTAAGAGAGGGTGAGGGATACCTCCTGTTTCTGAAGTGGCAGGAAATCTACAAAGGATCGCAGGATAGACGGTGAGGGTAAGGGGTCTTTTAGAGGGAAAAAATAATGCAAAAAGGAGGTGTTGACTTCGACGCGTATCGTGGCATTGGGAAAGGAGGGGAACCGGGCAGGGGGGCATCCGCTAGCGATCTGGTGGCACCCCCAACAGACTTGAAGTCTAACGAGGCAAGGAATTGGTTCCCGTGTGATACCTTGGTCTTTTTTATGGCCATGAAGTATGCAAGGTGGGAGGCACGGGCAGTGTCAGAGAGTGTGGTGGAGGCGGCCATGAGTGATATCCTGGCTGCATGGTTGAAAGCTTGGCGGAGGTGTGATAACTCAGCTGTCCACCAGGGCTTTGATCTGAAGGAAGGTGGCTTGTTTGGCGTGTGTAGGGTTAGGAGGGAAGTGAGGGTGCCTAGGTGGCAATCGAACGAGGCACTAAGTGTGGCTGATATTGGGAGTGGGGAAGGTGCTGGGACCAATAGATATCTCACAAGAGGAGAGAGTATGTGCCAAGGGGTTTTTGTCCAGTTGGGTGTGGGGTCAGGTTGGTGCAGAAAGGGTTTGGAGAGGGTAATGGTAATTGGGACATGGTTGGAGCCAGTCAGTGGGAGGGTGAAACCCCATGAACTAACAAAGGCTATAAGAGAGGAATTTGCAAAGGCAAGGTCCAAGACTCCCAGTCTGGTCGGGCCATCGAAGGGAAACATAGTAAATCCACCTGCTGTGTTTAGAAGTGAGTAGCCTAGCTCTGAGGTAAGGTCAAAATAGGGGAAAGAAAGGTAAAATTCAGTACCTGAGAGGACCTCTAGAGGAACGGGAAGTGGATAGTGGAGGTTCAGATCCCCAACCAGTAGGGTAGGGAAGGCATATTCCCTAAACAAGGAGGGTGGGGAAATTGTGCAGCGGTGGGATGAGCGCCAGGTGGTGGAGTATGCATTGTAAACGCGAAAGACCCTATGAGGTGAGTTAAACAGGCCAGAGGGGCAGTGAACATCATATTGCCATGAGATCCAGGCAGTCCAAAAAAACTGGTAGCAAATCAAAAACTTGAATGAAATCAAGGCGTGTGTAAATGCCAACCCTAGGTTTGGCACCTTTAGCAGTTGGTGGAGTAACCGATTTATAAGAGGAAAATCTTGGTCGCTGCTGGTTAAAGACTGGAGGATCTTGCAGGGCCACCAAGTGTGGGGGGGGTGGGTATAGTTTTGAGGCTATTGAATAAGGAATGAATCACATTCCAGCTCGCAAAACAGTTGCGCTGTGTGAGGGTGAGTGTAGTGCCTGGCGCCTGCAAGAGGGAAGGGGGATCCAATGCGGGACGGATTGGTGGGGGAAGGCCAATGGGGTGTGAAGGAGTGGGGAACTAGAGAGGCAGGTGGGGTGTTACCTACTCCCAAGTATCTCGAGAATCCCAAAGGGACTCTGAAGATACTATAAGGATAGGGGGAGAAGCGTCGATGGATTGGTCTTCAATAGACAAGGTAAAAGGTATGGAACTAATAAAGTAACCGTTCAACTTGTAGTATTAAAGATAATAGTCCAGTGAGGCTAGAGAGTCCGAATCCTTAGGGATTACAGGCTCTTTAAATACAAAAGATTCTAGCTAGGAAAACTAAACAAAAGCACAATCATCCTGTCCACCAACATGCTAACAGAGGCAGCATACCAAGGTAACCATATTTCAAAAACAGAGGGTTAAAAGCGACAGGATAGAGCTAACAAACCAAGTAATGAATTCCAAACAAGAAGGAACAAGAGATCGCTAATACTATACAAATTCAGTAGGTATAGCAGGAGGATAGCGATACCCAAATGGGTAAAGGCAAGGAGGGGTAGTGATAAGCGAAACAAGGAAAGAATAATCAGTTAGGAAGTCATAACCAAGTAGGAAGGGACAACCAAATAGTAGTGCTTATCAGGTATAAACCCAAATAAGTAATAACCAACATCAAGTCAGTAGTAATAGTAGAAATATAGTAGGAATCCATTACATTCCCCTTAAAAGAAATAAAACCACCAAAACAATACGGAATATCCTGAAGGGCATACTGACCAATCTGCCTTTGGAGAATTCCACTCAATTTCAAAACCTTTATAAGCCCCATAGTAGCGAAGACAATACCATGAAGCAGTTAGCCTTCCATCTCAGATTCATCCTATGTAGAGAGTGTTGTGCTGGTATCGGATTCAGAGTAGTCTGAGTCTTGAATGGGTTTCCAACATCCTTCAGGGTCAAGATCAGGTGAAAGGGGGGCATAGTTTGGTTCCTGAAGTGTCCAGTCAGAGAATGTCTCGCCATAGGACCAAAGGAGTCTGAAAGGTATAGATTCATTGTAGGTAGCGAACCAGTAGGATCTGATGAGGGGGCTGGTGCCTTCAGGGTTGTAGAGGGGTTCCCATGTTGCTTCGATTTCGTCATAGCCTTTCCAATGGATCAAGAACTGTCTTTTTCTGCGATAGATTCGATCTTTGAGTATCTTTTCGATTTCCCAATGCTCTTGTCCAATAGCATCAATGGTTACAGCCTCTTTGAATATGGGTTCAGGTGTTCCTGGGAAGGTGAAGGGGTTGGGTCTTAGGTAAATGTGAAGATAGCTGCGATAGATCCATGGCTAGATTCCTGCCATCACTGGAGGGAGTATGAGTTTGTAGTTGTTATGTCTGTTAGGTCCTTCACTCACTGAAAAGTGTCCTAACCATGGTCCAACTAGCTTGTAATTTCGTCCAACCATATGGAGATAGGGTGCTGACTTGAGGATAACTTCAGTATCTGTTACACATATGGGATATGGTACTAGACTTTCGAGTCTAAAGATGTGATGGTATATAGCGCCGGGAGGTGACTATATTGACTACAACCCACACTGGCGAGAAGTAGGATCGTATCCAGAACTACTCAGCCTCGGTGAAAGATGACAGAGTAATTTATCCAAGTGGATCTATTACATATTCAGCATTCTTGATAATCCGAATGCATCTGCACATGAGCGCATATATGCAGGAAAGACGGCCATCCAGACTGATAACCTGGTATTCCGTATGATGTTCGCAAATGGGCGGCATCAATTTGAACTTAGTTCATTTGGCAAAGAGATCGAAGGCTATCTACTGGTGGAGTGCTTGACACCCTCAGATAAATAGATAGTACGGGGGATCATTTGCTGTAGTGGGGTCATACATCTTCAGGGTCAAACAGTGTTCGCACTGATTAGACCTTGGCCGAAGTTTCCAAGGATACTTCTTTTATATGGCCAACCTAAGTACTGGGAAAAGTGTATAAATAGTTAGCAGTCCTCCGTAGTTAAGGGATCATCAAGCAACGGAGAAGAGACCTTAACAATATATTCAGTTATTCGATTATTCAGTTATTCACCTTTGAGAATCCCTTTTATCTTAACCATACTTTTACCGAGCTTTCCTGACAGTTCTCTGATTTTCTCGATACGAGCACGGCCTAGTCAATGCAACAGTACCGAATTGGCTACCCCGTAACACTATATTGTTACTCTCCTGTCACCAAAGCAACTTTATATTCTCTCATGCCCAGAGAATACTTTGACGCTCAAAGTTTTCATCAGTGCCAACATTGTGGGCACTGCCGACCTCTCAACTTTGACAACGTTTTTCCTATCAGCTGCGAAGAATACGCACTTGACCTCCGAGCAGTAGCACTGCGACAACTTGCTCGCATACAGCGAAACTATACAGAACATATCTATCGTCAAGATAGACGACTGATAACTGCGTTTACAAAACGCAAACAATAATCCTCCATATCCTCTTTTGAAAAGATACTTGTTGCTGACCTTGCGGAAAAACCCGCTATTTACGCTAATTTCTCTTCCAGTTAGCACCTTTGGCCTAGAGGCCAGACTACTGGTCTCAAAGAGAAATCATTTGGGTGTCTAAGCGAGCTGCCATGGCTATGGCACGTGATGACACACCTATTCCTAGTCTTTTAGGACATGACCGAATGATCGAAGAGGATGACACAGAATCTACTCCTTCCGCATCCTTAATCCCGTCCCGAAGCCGTACCAGCTCTCCCATTACTCATTTGGGTCGTCCACCATCAAGAGTTCAGAAACGTGCCGAGCGAACCAAGAAGCCTGTCAATACGCAAGATAACTTCCAGCAAAATGTTGTCTATGCATTACGCCACCTGGACCGATCCTTGAAAGAAAGTGCCGATGAGAATCACATACCGATCTCAGCACTATCACAGGAGGCCAGGCAGGGTTTTACAATGCTAGAATTGCTGCAGAGCCGTATGGCCAGAGGTGAAGTTATCAATGATGCTGAGATACAGGAAGGTCGCCGTGCATTAGAACAATTGAGTGGCGATACCGAAAGGGAGCAGCAAAGGTTACGAGCTCAGGTTCATGAAGAGTTCCGACACCAACAGGCTTAACAAGAGCAACAGGCCCAAGTCTCAGAAACAAGGGACCGAATCCTGGAAAAGGCACTAATAGAACTCAATACTAAGATGAACCAACAGGAACAGGAATGGACCAGAAGGATGAATGAGCAACGAGAAATTGTGGCTCAACAGCAACGAGAACAGAGTGCGGGTATGAAGGCCTACCTAGATGCTCTTGTACTTCGATTAGCGGAAAGGACACCTGCACCAAGACAGTATGGAACTAGTGATGGTGATCCAGGACTGTCTAACCGACGACCCACAATGGTACCAATACAAGGTACTGTTCCTACAAAGGAATCAGCATCAACTCCAAGGAAGGATAAAGGATGTGGAGTTGACCGCGGAGGAAATAACCTACCACCACCACCACCACCAGGTAACCTTGGTGATGCCCCTGACCCTGATAATAATGGGTCCGATAGTGATAGAGAGGATGGACAGGGTAGAAAGGGCGGCAGGCCGGAACGCGCTCCCCATTTACCATCTATTCCCAGAAACGATGTACCTGAGGACAGGTTAACTATGGCTTTTTTAGAACGTATCGGTGGACTCTCCCGACCAGCAAAGCTAATAGCGGAACCACCCTACTTCTTCGAAGGAAATGACAATCAAGATGTTCGAAACTGGTTGACAGCCTGTGAAGACTATTTCGATCGCAATCCTACACAGTGGGAAAATCATGCACAACGAATAGTTTTTGCGTTAGGGAAAACAAAGGGGAACAAAGTGGCACCCTTCTCGGAGAAATACCGGAAGGTGATGGGTGGATTAGGAGGATATACCCGGGACCCAGACTATTCCACATGGGAATGCTTTCGACAAGATATTACCAAGCGATATATCGGCATGGAGGAAGAACGACGAGCCCTCGAAGAAATGACTAAGGTAGTCTATAAGGGAAAAATCGACACCTATCTTTACTGCTTGAAAATCTCAACATCAAGGCCAGTCTCACAGGAATTAGTTGGATGGTACGGGTGGAAAGCAAACCTCCTGAAGAAATTCTTCGCCGGTTATCGCATCTAAAGTTTTCCGCGGATGAGGAATGGATGGAAACCATACGGGAAGTTGGCAGACAAGAGGAGGAATTGCTGGAACGGCGGAAACTATCCAAAGGTGAGCCCTCAAATAGTGTAGCATCCAAGCGAAAACGCGATGATAAAGCAAAAGGGTTCAACACCAAACACGGATACACCGACCAGAAACAAAAAAATAATCCTACCCGATGGAAGTCAGATAACGGAAAACCATCGGAAAGAAAAGGAGGATTCCATAATAAGGATGAGCATACGGACTGGAAGAATGCTCATGATGGAATCCCACAAGACGTTGTGGATAAGCGAAAGACAGGAAAGGCTTGCACTCACTGTGGCCTCAACAACCACACTTGGCGAAAATGTCGAAAGGACACAGAGGTAGCAAGAGCTTTCGCTAAGCAACCAACGAAGGACCGACCAAAATTTCCCAGCAGACCACAGACGGCTGCTCTTGCTGTAAGAACATCACAGCCAAAGGTGAACCAGATTCAGAGTGAACCAGCACCTCGGTTATGGGAATTATCGGACACAGAAATGTCCTAAAGGCACCAACGGCGACGGTGATTGGGTATTCGGGGCACTAGCAAAGGCGACCGGAATCGAAACTGGGAACCCTCAAGTCTAGGGTGCTGAAGATCACGACTATAAAAAAGAATTCAAAAATTCTTCAAAAAAATTGGCATGCAGGTCCATGTTTGCATGTTGGGAACCGTCGTTCCCTGGAACCTCGATGAGGTTCCGTAGCGTGTATCAACTGATTGGATTCAGGGGACCGGAGGATGAGACCTCCCCCGTCAGGGAGATCTCGGATATTTTTTTCCCTTAGATTGGTTCTAATTTTAGGTTCCTGCTTTTTACTTCTTCAGAAGAAGGATCTCCTTTTTAGGCACTTGGATGTGCTTCCTGTTTTTAGACACTCGGGAAGTGCTGGGCAGTAGCAGGGGTGACCCTCCAGTACGCTCTAGCCCTAGATGCCTCCGGTACAAATTACCGTTATTTAATCCGCCAGAATGGTGGATTGAACGCAGGACCTTGCGGACAAATTGAACGGGCCAGGCTCATTTTACCACTAGACCATAGCTGAACAGCTGAAATGTCTTCTGGGAAACCTCATGATATGGGCACGGTTAACCTGAGGATGTTGTGGCAACGAAAAACAATAACAACAACTACAACAACAACGAAGGTCCCTATAGCAACTAACCTCACCGCTAATTATAGTGATGGTCAAAATGTCTTGCACCGTAACCTAACACAACTTTAAGTGCAATTATTACCGCTTTCGGAGGAGATATTCCAAATTCGGAAACAGTCCCTATTTTCGGAATTTTCTGCTCTTTTCGGAAGGATAATTTATTTTCCAAAATTATTACTCTTTTAGGGTATTATCCTACGGGAAAGGCAGAGAAGTAAGAAGTTTTTATTGCATTTTTATGGCGTTTTACTGGTCTCTCCCCTATTGACGGGGGTTTTAATTTTTTGGGAGCCCCTAGGCATGGGGTAAAGACCGCTTGTAGTGGGCTACCCAGAATCTTAATAATTAGCTATTTGTTTAGTTCGTCTGAGGAGACCTCTATGGTCGAAACAATGCTGGTGTTGTCACGAACATCCAAGCTATACAACCATAATGTCTTCTAAGCGAGGACGAACGGAGATAACAACGTCGCATAAGCGACAAAAGCTCAAACACGAAGAACCAAAACGCTACCAATGTCCTGAAGGAACTGCACATATCTATGTGTATGGGAAACAATATCGCATAAGAGTTTTATTAGACTCTGGATCCAATATCTTTGTTATACCCGAAAAGTTAATCAAGGAATTGAATATTCCTTACAAGTCTCGTGAGGATCCGATACCCGTTTTGGGTTTTACAGGAAACGAATTATCTACCGAAAGGGATTTCACCCTTCCCCTTTACCTGGAAATTGGGAAAAATAAACACTTATCAAAGATTGTGTGCGAGATCGCACCAACAGGAAATTATGGAATAATAATTCCATTTGGGTGGTGGAATAATGAACATCTTATAACCGAAATTCAAGACTCAGAAAGCTGGAGGTTCGAAGCTCAGGGATGTCAGCTTCACCTCTTACCGTAGGATGAAGGTATATCAATCGAGTGGGATGAGCAGGTTCTGGAAGATCCAGAGGCAGTCGTTATTGGAAGAGTTGCAAGAGTAGATGATGAGGAAGAAATAATCCTTGATACACTACCCGCGCAATACCACAACTACAAAGACCTTTTCTGCCCATCAACTGCGGCGAAACTACCGGCTCATCAGACCTTCGATCATGCTATTGACCTCAAACCAGATTCCCAACCACCCTGGGGACCTATTTATCCCCTCTCGGAAAAGCAGTTAAAAGCACTGCGAACATATCTGGATGATATGTTAAGACAAGGAAAAATTTCCCCCAGCAAATCACCAGCCGGAGCACCAATAATTTTTGTGCCAAAACCGGATGGACGTCTTAGGTTGGTAGTTGACTACCGAGGACTAAACAAGGTCACTATCCACAACAAATGTCCACTAGCCCTTATGACGGAACTACGCGACCGTGTGGAAGGAGCCACTATTTTCACCAAGTTGGACCTAATGGACGATTACCACCTGATATGCATACGAAAGGGCGATGAATGGAAAACAGCTTTTCGCACACGATACGGGTTATATGAATATAATGTCATGCCATTTGGTCTAGTAAATGCACCAGCCACCTTCCAATCAATAATGACTATGATCCTGAAAGACTTTTTTGATGAAGGAGTGGTAGTATACATTGATGATATACCTATATACTCTAAATCTGAGAAGGATCATGT
Organism: Tuber calosporum; assembly: GCA_003316355.1. NCBI lineage: Eukaryota > Fungi > Ascomycota > Pezizomycetes > Pezizales > Tuberaceae > Tuber > Tuber calosporum. Next base: position 1,941 of record QFET01001007.1, on the reverse strand, counting down.
CATATTGGTTAGAAAAGTCTAAGAAAGACTGCGAGAATACAGAATGGCCATCTCGCTTACGAAAAGCACCTTCCATGTCAAATCAGTGTAGTTTCTAGGGTATATTGTAGCTGTTGATGGAGTTACTATGAGCGACCGAAAGGTGGAATCAATGAAGGCCTGGAAACCACCCACCTCGGTAAAGGAAATTCAAATATTTATTGGCTTCGCCAAATTCTACCGGCGGTTCATAAAGAATTTCTGCGCACTATGCGCGCAAATTACTGATTTGCTAAAAGGTAACTCGAAGGATTTTTCTTGGGGTGAAAAGCAACCTCAAGCGTTTGAGGAGCTCAAACGTCGGTTCATCACAGCTCCGGTATTATGTCATATCCATCCGGACAGGGAAACAGTAGTGGAAACAGATGCCAGCGATTATGCTCTTGGATGTGTCCTTTCTCAATATTTGGACAAATAACTACATCCTGTCGCTTTCCATTCTCGAAAATTGACACCTGCTGAACGCAATTATGACATTCATGACAAGGAATTGTTGGCAAGATTAGTTGCGTTGGAAGAATGGCGACACTATCTTGCTGGGACCGATGAACCGTTCACCATATACACCGATCATCAAAACCTACAATATTTTCTCACCACAAAGGCCTGGTCGGCAAGACAAATTCGCTGGGCTCAGAAGCTCACTGATTTTAACTTTAAAATCATTTATCGACCAGGAACCAGACGGGGCAAACCAGATGCTTTAAGCAGGCGGCCAGAGTACCGCCCTGAGGAGGGAGGTGAGCATGCCAAGCAGGCTATACTTCAGTCTCATCACTTTGGAAACCTACAGAATAACCGAAACTTATTCGTCTCAGTTATATGGGGAAAAGAAAACTCCGAACACCTCAGTCAGCGGTTGCCTCAAGAGGAAAACAACAATACGATAAGGATTAAAAGACTTCAACAGGAAGCAAGAATCCCGACTAGAGGTTCCAAGCTAGCCGCCGGTCATGACCTATACAGTACCGAAAATAACATAGTTTCTGCGAATAGGCAAGTGCTCATTGGGACAGGATTGGCTATCGGATTACCAATTGGGACATATGCACGTATTGCACCCCTAGAGTGGATTAGCAGTCAAGCATGGTATTTCAATTGGAGCCGGAGTAGTGGATGCGGACTATAGAGGCGAGGTTAAGATCCTCCTAGTCAACACTACTGACAATCCTTTTCAGGTACACACAGGAGACCGGATAGCTCAGATGATTGTGGAAAAAGTTGTTGAGAGAGAACTTCATGAGGTTATGGAGTTAGATGAAACTGAACGAGCAAGCCAAGGGTTTGGCAGTTCAGCTATACGGTTGGAAGTAAACCAACCACAATTATATTTCCTATATTCTGACGGAAAGCACGAATATTTGGACTCAACGGAAATTACCTCACACCCGATATGCACTAAAGGACAAACACTAATGTCGAATGCAATAATTGCAAAGTGCTAAGTCAAGAAATTTGATATAAAATTCTTGGAACGGGTAAGAGAAATGGCAAACGAGGATCCAGATTGGCTAGACTGAAAGAAGGAACTGGAAAGTTTACGGAATGATGGCAAAGAAATGCCAAAATAATGGTCCCTAACAGATGGAATGCTCTACTACAAAGAACGCCTATATGTTCCTCAAAACAAACACCTGCAGACAGATATAGCACAAAGCTGTCACGACTCTAAGATCGCAGGACATTTCGGTCAAGAAAAGACTCTGGAAATTATCACAAGAGACTTTTATTGGAAAGGAATCTCGAACTGGATAAACGACTATGTATGATCCTGTACTGAGTGCCAAAAGGCTAAGGCACCAAGACATGCACGCTTTGGGCTGTTACAACCACTACAGGTCCTATTTGCTGCCTGGGCATCTACCTCGGTAGATTTTATCACACAACTTCCCAAATCTGCAG
>QFET01001001.1:0-17746 GCA_003316355.1 Tuber calosporum | reverse complement strand
TTAACGATATACTGTAACGGGGGCACCCTATAGGAAGATGGATCCTAAGGTTGTGACCGCACCAAAAGACTCAACTCAAAGTTCACAGAAGGTAAAGATAAAATAATTGAATCAAATGATAAATCTTAATATCGTTAAGCCAGAGCTTCACTCAATTCAAGTCTTCTTGAGAGGATAGTTGGTTATCAGAGTAGAGTGTCGTTCGCGTTTGCTTAAGTAGAATTATAAAGCCAACGACACCCGTCCCTACTCCGACCGTTAAGAGAGCTCCCTTCTCCACTCAGGGATCATCTGACACATGGCCCTTCCTGAATTAACTTCAGGGCCTGTGGATCGCTTGGATAAGTTGAGTCCGTTCAATCATAAAGGTTTTCTGCAATGCATTTTGATTATGCCTGGAGGGGAGAAAAACCTTTCTGATCACCGTCTTGTCAATGGCCAACTGACAATCCGACTTTGGACCCAAACCTAGGTATGAGACCCAGTAGCCCTATAGCCTTTTCCGTCTATGCAAGCACTGCAGTCAACCGTGTCTACTTGGCCTATCGGCAGCTTTTCTTGTGACTGCGTAGCTCCCCTGGTAAGTGTCTTTACTGAGTTGGGTAAATAGGCGCTACCTATAGCCAACCGTTCAGGGATCACCTTAGCCGTGATAAGACTGAATGCCTCTTAGAGTCCTGTAACGTCCCTCAGTAATGGTATAGCGCCTGGGCTATCGTTGTGTAAGTAGTAGAGTTTTATCCGGACAAACTTCCGTTTATTCCCGACTCTCAGAGAGCTATTCCGGGGGACCCCCATACCTCCCATAGGGATTATAGGCACCTAGAGTACCCTCGGAAGGCCATCTGATGTCAATACTAACAACTTGCCCGGGTCAGCCGTCGCCCACCCCAATATATATCCTGCAGACAGCATCTGGTCGGAAGGACGGCAGTGACGTATACGGGGTTACGCTGCTACCTTCGATTTCTCACCTTTGTTAGTCTTTTACCAACTGTCACCCTTTCCCACCCGTCGCAAGTGGCGAACGTGGGAGCCGCAAGAGGGTGTTGGACGCGCCAAAATCACTCCAACCACCCTGGGGTACTTGTAGTAAGATTTCGCATTTCGCGTAACGTTAGGGGAGGGTAACTTGAGGTCCACGATTTAACCCGCGATCCCCAAGGTAGGGTAACTGGGTCCTATCATGGTGCAAATCGCTGCGGAATACTGTGTAATGCCCCTTTGCATCACCAGAAGGTTCCGCGTAACTGACCTATTTATTACACACGATTCCACGAGCTAGAAACACCTGGTTACACGAATGTAGCACACCCGGCGGCGACTACACTGCTTACCATGTTTTCCTAGAGCTCACTGTTACCCTGCCTAGGTGGTTACCCTGCCTAACTGAGGAGATGGGTTACCCTATCTAAAGGGTTACCCTGCCTAACGATGCTTTCGGGTTACCCTACTCAAGAGGGTTACCCTGCCTGACTGTAGCTCTGGGTTACCCTGTCTAGCGGGGTTACCCTACCTAAGTGTGCACCAAGGTTACCCGGCCTTGCTGGGTTAACCTATCTAACTAGGTACCTAAGTACCCTTTCTTCATGAAAGGTACTTATGGTTGCTATGTCACTTTGCAGGTGTCTGGTACCGTTCCTGTCCACGTCCTAGTAGGACCACTGGCTGGGCTGAGGTTCGGTAAGCTATACCAAATGATCTAGGGGTCGTTACATGCGCTCTCGCTACAGATTCGTCAGTTGGTAACGTACCAGAGTTACCGCGGGGTAATGCGGGATGGAGAGAGGGTTTGGCATGCTCCCAGGGGTTTTCTGAACTGTAATGCCTTAGGTCACTGTATGCTAGTGATTGGCGGTGTTACTAGTAAGTTTTAACAATAAAAGTTGATAACTCCCTTCCACGCTCTTTCTGGAAAGTTGAAATTTGCACTTTTTTCAACACCTCGGGAAAGTGCTAGAAAAACCCCCCGCAAAAGTTGCGATATCAGGTACGTCACGTCATACAGACCCAAAAATGACCCCAACACATTTCCTAGTCAAGCTATGGCATCACGTGACGTGGAAATGGACATTGAGTGAGAGGATAGCTCATTAGTGCCGTCAACACCGAGCCCTGAGGGCAAGGAAGACCAAGGTCCTGACCCCATCTCCAAAGAACTTATAGAAGTAGCGATGAACTATTTCAAGTTTGAACGACCCCTAAAGGACAACCCGATCACGAGGAATGTCACATCTTTCGATACGATATGTTCTAGGATACTTAATATACGATTATGACAGTGGTTATGGCGCTTACCCATCAGGTACAGACACTCACAGCCATGACTCAGAACCTCATCAGAATGGTTGATGACTTGTTGAGGGGGCCGGCTGCGGCTCCAAAGAAAGGAACGAAAACGATTCTCAAAAGACCAGACCAACCGGACGCCCGAAGTTACGCCTCGGTGGCCTCCCAGCCGTCACCAAAATCTGAAGCACAGACATCAGCGAGAAACAAGAGAAAGGCTAAAGCAGGCCCCAAGGCACCGAACCCCACGGCACCAAAGCAGAAAAAGCAGGAGAAGTTGGAACAGAAAATAAGCTCAAAGAAGGGAGGAAGCGAAGTTTCTGCGACGAACCCGTCCACTAGCCTAGCAAGGAGGAAGATCTTTGCGACAAGGAAGGTGGCACAGCCATTAGTTGACCCGGCCCGTGATGAAGCAAAGATCTCTGTTGCTATCGCCACAGTCCTGTTTAAATACGAATATAAGGCACCAACGAATTTACAGGTTTTCTCAAATAGGACGAACGGAATAGTCACCTTGACTGCCCCGGCTGGGACAGACTCTAGACAATATACCCGGTACTTAGACAAGCTGACGGTAGCACTGAAAGAGATAATCGACGATGCGGGTCCAGAGTTTCTGCCTTTTAGAAGGGCGCCTACAGATATTGACGTAATCGTCCACGGTGTGTTCCTCACGACGATCCCAAGAGACAACGAGGATTTAGAGAAGGCTGTAAAGGAGGCTTTCAAGATGACCCATAAGATATATATAGTAGCGGCAAAGTTCCTGAAACTAGACCGGGCTGCTTCTGATGAAATGAGGGTGACTTCGATCATAATCCGGGTTCCGGAAAATGAAGTAGCAAAAGTTACACCTTTAGTCCTCTTTATGGGTAAATACAAACTGTCGAACATGATGTGAAAGGCATTGGCAACTATGCAATACCACCGTTGTTGGAAGTATGGCCACCTCCAGACAGGCTGCAAGAAGAATCTACCCGTATGCCCGCTTTGCTCGCAACAGCATACCAGAAAAGAACATCGATGCCACGAACCAGCCTGCAGAGGGTCATGGAAGGCAATCCTGGCTTGTTGTATAATGACACCTGGCAAATGTGCCGCCTGCGAGGGCCAACATTCGGCTAGAGACCTGGCTTGCCCAGAGAGGATAAGGGCGAAAGAGACAACAAAAGAGAGCTATAACTCAAGAATGGCTTCGCGGGCCGCACCACTAGGCGAGGAAGGTGTTAACCCCCCAATAAATTAGGCTGTTGGGCCAGTATATCGGGAACAGCGCATTCAAATGAAAAGAGCAGATGGAGAATCAATATTGTACAACACAATTGCCAAGCGAGCAATAGTGTATTTCTTTCATTATTTCCTATTGTCAGAGGGTTTAATGTTTCCTTTGTATGTGTACAAGACCCCTCACTGTATAATGGGCAACACCTTAGGGCCGCAGGTTATGAGTGTGTTCTTTTACCCTCACCCAAGGTACGGGTGTGTACCTATGTGGCACTGAGGACTCTGATTATTGTTTCCTTTGTAATGGTTTCAAAGGATTTTGATATTTTGTACTTGAGAATTTTTGGAAAGGAGGGACCTTTGTTAGGTGACAGTCATTCCTTTGGCTTGATAAATACTTATAACAGGAACGATGGAGGACATACAGTACCAACAGAGCAACTGTTTATCGAAACGAATGAACCGACACTTTTGGTCGAAGATTTAAAGATATACACAACCTTAAACGACCCGTTACGGACCATGGAATCCGGGGAACGAAGGTGGGGCGAGCACTATATGCGGCTAGGGGTGCAGAGAGGTTTCACGATCATGAATACACCCGGGGTCTACACGAGATTCCCGGTTAACCCTACGTTACATCGACCCTCAGTCCTTGATTCCACACTAGCCTATTCAGCATTATTAGCACGGGGATCGAGATGGAGGGACCTATACCAACAGATAGGATCGGATCACATAGTTATACTCACAGAACTGGACTGCAAGGACTTACATCTGGCGACACCTTCTCCAGACTGGGATAAGATCAAATGGAGAGATGAGAAAGGGGTCCCCACCACCTGGATATAATCCTCCCTAAAAGATTATTCGATCATGGATACAAAAATCTGAGTGACCCAGCTACGGCCGTTAAGAGCTTCGAGGAGAACTTGTCGAGGTTGATACAGATGGTAAAAGGCTGGGCCACAATGAAGAGACCGACGAGGTAGTCAAAGGCCTGGTCGACGCCAGACATCACCGAGATGAGAAGGTTTTGTACCTCTGCTGCCCGGTGTGTTGGACGTGACGGGAGCAGGGTTAAAGAGAAGAAGGAGACGAGGAAAGCATACTGAGCTGCAATTATGAAGGCAAAGCAGATATTCTGGGATGAGTTCTTAGACTCAGCAAAGAAAAATGATGTGTGGACTGCACATCAGTTCACCAAGCAACGGATCCCGAACAGAGTACCTGTTAAAGAGAGTAATACTCCTGAGGACACAGCGGCAATTATCATGAGCCACTTTTTCTCAGAAAATCAGGACCCAATATCGTCGACACCCCCTTACTGTAGGGAACTTTGTTCGTCAAATAGGGTCACATCGGTTGAGGTATCAGAGGCCTTGGAGAAGTGTAGCAACAAGTCAGCCCCTGGGCCAGATCAGGTCCCATATGGGGTTTGGAAAAACATAAGTCGGCTTAACGAAAACTTACTGCCCTGATGCAGATTTTCTTGAAGATTGCAGAATGAATAGTCAATTGACGCCTTAAGAAGATTGCTTATCAAATGGACATGTATTGCATCAATCAGACTGGAAGCCTCCCACAAAGGTCCACAGTAAATGCAGTCTTTTAACTGAAACACTGGGTAAAGGAGAGTCAGTTCACCGGGAAGAAGTTCTCAACGGTCTTCTTGGATGTGAAAGGGGTTTTGACAATGTTAACCATAAGAATCTCCTGGGGATCCTCGAAAGAAACCAGTAGGTCCCAACATACTTAACCGATTGGATAGGGAATATCGTCGCTTTCCGAAAAGTCACACTGGCCTATCTGGGCAGCTCACGAATTGAAAATAAAATCGATCGTAAAATCACGCAAGGCTCTCCCCTATCCCCGCTGCTCTTTGTGATATATGTTCGGATTCTACCCACAGCAGATAACCCAGAAGAGAGCTTTTCTACTTCATATTTGGTCGATTTCGAGGTTACAGTTGCGTCCAATTCATGGTACCGGATTTCACGTTTGCTGGAGGGGCAGGTGGAAATGATCAACAGTCGAGGTGAAGATCTGGACCTTTCCTTCAGTATTGCCAAGACAGAGCTGGTGCACTTGAGAACGCCAAGAGAGAGGCAAGAGGTCTCTGAGTGTCTGATAAGATTTCAAACGCACATTATACAGCCGGCCGGGAGAGTGGTAAAGTGGCTAGGTTTTTGGCTGGGCCGTAACGAAGAAACAAGAACACATTTTACGAAAAGGCGGGCACTTACAGAGGCCACCTTCATTAGAACTAAGATATTATCAATACCGGGAAAAGGCCTTTCGCTCTACAGGGCAAGAATATTGGCCTAGGGCATCCTATGCCAACCATGCTATATGGGGCGGAGATCCTCACCCCAAGCATTAACATGATGAAAAAGATGCAGACCTTTTGGAATCGACTCCTCAGATAGATAACCAACTCCTTCTTCTCTACCAACCTGACATCTTTGTTGACAGAGGCGTGTTTAGCCCTGTTGAAATTCTTCAATTAGTTTCATATGTATATTTCCTATGGTAATATTGTTTATGTCTCTGCTTGGTTATATCTAGCTTACTCAGGGAAACTACGGACATTACTACAGCTAGGGTATATCATATTCTTGGTTATATTTCATGATAATGTTTGAGAATTGATGTGTATATTTCTTATGTTATATGCGGGATTTCTCGGTTATCTTTCCATGTATAGTGACCTTCTACCGGTCATGTATCATGTGTTATCTTTTCGTTTATTTCGCGCACACCACTTCAGATTACGTATATTTTATTGGGATTTCCTTGGTAGTTTTTCAGGGTCAAACATGTTTGCACTTTTGTTTCTTACGATGTTTTCCCTATTTTGTTACTGAGTACATGGAGGATACGCACCTGTATAAATAGCTGGTTGCCGCCTACTTTGTTTTAGTTAATAAAGGACAAGAACTACTACCAATCTACCTTCATACTACAATAATCCTCACACAAGCGTGCACATAGTATACTCTTAATACTATGTTGTATTTTTGTACTCATGCTATAAGATTGTGCCAATACATATAATTTAAACAGGTTATGAGCCCGGTACATCCATAGCTATACGACATACACTTACACGATATCCTTTTTTCACCAAGAAAAAATTCCTTCCAAAACAAAACAAATAACTTTCACCAAAAAATTATTTCGTGTAATGTTGAAACATCTCCTCGAAACAAATACGAAACGAAACATGGTTCGCGAAACGAAACGTTCTTGGCTAATCATTCTTGGCAAATTGATACAAAAAAGTCTTGGCGCTCCTTACTAAAGTCCGAGTTTTCCTCCGTCACTAAATCCGAGTTCTTACGGAAAGTGCAATTTTCTAGCTGCAACCACTCGCAAGTACATAGCAAAGTACTGGTACTTAGCAACCAAAGTCACTTTGCCTTTAGCGAGCAAAAATGGCCATGGCAGAAACCACCGTTCCTCCTCCAGAAACTCCTGCACCAAACCCCAGATCTTATGCCAACAACTCCAAACATAGTTGGGCACCCAGTTACAAATTGAGCTCCATCCCAAAGCTCACAGGCCCTGATAAGTACCGGACCTGGCGAGATATCTCGGAATATGTCCTCACTTTATATAATTGCTGGGACATAGTAACGGAAAAGAAAACCCTGCCGGAAGAAGAAGAGGACGAAGATGGATATAATTACTCTGAGAGACTAGATGAATTTCGCGATCGATACCAATGGGCCTCGGCCTACTTTCTTGAAACGATTGACCCCCAATGGCTTATTTTGTTGGCCATCCACAAAACACCCCCCGCTATCTGGAAAGCGTTCCAAGATAAATTTGCTAGAGAAAACACCAACTCCTTCTTCAAACAACTCAACGCTGTCCTCGATACCAAGTAAGATACCTCTGCACCTATTGCAGACCATATAAACAAGTACGATACCCTCTGGAATCGAATGCAACACCGTTGCTCCTCCTCCTCTGTCAATGACCGATATGCTCTACCATTTGTCTTCAAATCGGTATTCGAGTCACCCAAAGCCAAAGCAGCAGTTCTTCTCCGCTCCCTTCCCGAGTCGATGAGTAACATTGTCGACAACCTCCAAACCAAGGAGGACCTTACCTACGACCATGTTTACAACAAGTTGTTGGACATGAGACCCTCGGTTAGCCCTGAAGACGATAAAGCGTATAAAAGCGCTGATGTCAAAGGAAAAGGAAGGGAACCTCCCCGGAGACCTGCGGCCACATCCAAGGAATGTACCTATTGTAAAAAGCATTACCCAACTGCTCGCGCTGAGGGACATACCTGGAATGAGTGTAATAAACTCAAGAGCGACAACCAAAGGATGAAGGAAAAGAAAGCTGTTAGTTCAGCAAAGATCGGGAAAGAAGAAATATCTGAACCAGTCAGTACATCCACATCCCTCCTCTCTACGCAAAAGACACCTCACCCACACAACTGGGTAATCGATAGAGGCGCAAGCTCAGACATGACAAGCAACCTAGACCTTCTTATAAACTTCGAACCAAGTACAGGGACTGTTAAGTTAGGCGATGATTCGGTAATAGAATCATGTGGCCCAGGAACTGTCAAGCTCATGGTTAAAACTTCAAACGGTCCTTTAGTCCCTGTATTCCTCAAACATAGTCTCTGGGTTCCGAAGCTAGGTCAAAGTAACTTATTGTCATGGCGCGCTATTGTTTCTTTGGGGAATGGTTTTTCTTTGCGTAGTAAAGGGGCGGATATGTTTGTATATAGGGAGAATAAAAGATAAGTGATATGGGGAAAGCTTGATGGTCAAGATTATGTTGTGCAAGAAGAGAAAGTAGTGGCGAACAAGATGACTTACCAACAGTGGCACGATGCCTTTGGACATCCTTCACCATCCTACCTCAAAAGTACCAACTACTCAGACAATCCAACTATTCCTGAAGTTCCAAAAGACTGGCAGTGTGAAACCTGCATTACGTGCAAATCAACTGAACACAAACCCGAATCTACAGCCAAAAGATGTGAAAATCCCTATGATTTAATCCACTCTGATCTTAGTGGAAAATTCACAACCCCTTCCTTGGGAAACTCCTGGTACTATGTCACCTTTATTGATGATTGTACACGGTACACTTGGATTTAACCTCTTAAAGCCAAATCCGATACTGTTAAAGTGTTCAACCAATTCATCAAAGAAAGACACACCCAGGACAACGCTAGTATTAAACGATTCAGAACCGATAATAGAGGAGAATATGTCAAAAAAGATATGACAACCATTTTTGAAAAACTGGGTATCATACATGACAAAATACCTCCCTACTCTCATGAATCTAATGGCGTTGCCGAACGGTACAATAGCACCATAATCACATCTACACGCTCTATGTTATCAGGTCTTACACCGCGTTTATGGGCCGAAGCAGTTACACCAGCTGTATACCTCCGGAACATCCTCCCTAACCGTTCCATAGGAAAACTAACGCCTTATGAATCTCTCTACAACAAGAAACTGTTAGTAAACCACCTACGCCCCTACGGGACCAAATGCTTTGTCCACATACCTGAGGAGACCAGAAAACCAGGAACAAAGTTACAGCCCAGGGCCATAGAAGGATACCTTGTTGGATATACTTCCTCCAGCAAAATATACTGTATATACATACCATCATTGCACAAAATCTCAGAAACGCGTCAGCTCCACTGGACAACCAAGACTATACTACCTCTTGATCCCAAGGAACCTGCACCCTCATCAGAGACCTTTGCAACAGTCTACCCACCTTCCTACCAAAGAGCACCGCCACACGATAAAACTCTGCTACAGGAAGCAGTTGACAAACCAACCATTAAAGTACATCCACCTCCACCACTGAACATCCTGAAGATTATGACCGTCCCCAAACTCCTGAAGAAACACCGGAACCTCCTGAACAAGAAGTACAACCGGAAAATCCTTCAGAGATACCGACCAGACCTGGCAGAACCGTTCGCCCACCACAATAATTTGGCCGAAATGTCACTGTACCATCTGACGAGGATCCCAAGACCTATACCCAAGCAGTGAACAGCTCGCTTAAGGAACAATGGACCCACGCAATGGACGAGGAAATAAAGGCATTTGAGAAAAGTGGTACTTTGGATGAAGTAGACAAACCTACAGGACGCAAGATTATTGACAGTAAATGGGTCTTTAAGACGAAGCAAAATGCTGATGGTATATTAGAAAGGTACCGTGCAAGGGCTGTTGCCAAAGGATTCTCACAAGTACCGGGTTTTGACTTTGAGGATACTTTCGCTCCGGTCATCCGATATATATCGCTTCGCTTCCTCCTTGCAATATGTGCTAAAAACAAATGGCGACCAGGGCAATTCGATGTCAAATCTGCATTCCTTTATGGTAAGTTGAAAGAAGAAGTCTACATGCGACCGATACCTGGGTTTGGTAATGGAGACAAAGTATGGCGACTTAACCGATGTCTCTATGGACTTAAGCAATCTGCGAACGAATGGTACTCTCTCCTCGCCAGATACTTAACATCCAAAGGGTTTGCGACATCCGCCCTTGACCCATGCATGTTTGTTCACGGTAAACACGACATATACCTATCAGTTTACGTTGACACAATCGCTATATACTCGGCCAACACTCCACAAGCTACTTCTCTCATAGAAGACCTGAAAACGGCATTTGAGATCACAGACTTAGGGGAAGCTACATTCTTACTTGGCCTACACATCGCCTATACAACAGACGGATACATCTTACCCAGCAACGATACATCAAGTCAGTCCTCGAGCGATCTGGTATGGATAACTCACGGCCAGTCTCTACCCCCTTACCCAAAGGCATTCAACTACGGAAAGGGACAGTGGATGAACAGATACCGGACATGTCAATATACCAATCGATAATAGGATCACTAATGTACCTGACTACTGGCACCAGACCCGATCTAGCATATACAATATCCTTTCGCTCACAATTTTCTTCCTGCCCTACCGAAATCCACCTAAAGGCTGCTAAACACGTCCTTCGGTACATTCACGGTACAAAAGACATTGGACTCTTCTACCCTTGTACAACTACAAACGCTATGAACAACAATGTGGATGCGGATTTTACAGCTTGTCTCGATACCCGCCGCTCCTTCTCAGGGTATGTTATTCTTTTTAACAATGCCTGTATATCCTGGCGGTCCAAGAAGCAAGCCTCTGTTGCAACATCTACTACGGGTGCGGAATATGTAGCTATGTCCCTAGCAGCAAGGCAAATCCAATGGTACATCAAAGGTCTCAGTGACATCCGGCTCACAACACCGATTGCTTTACATGCCGACAATACCGGCGCAAATTTTCTGGCAACCAACCATCAACTTAACGAACGAACAAAACATATTGATATCCATTCACAAAATACGAGAAGAGATCGATAACGGTTCTTGCACACTCCTGAAGGTTGCGTCATCAGAAAACCTTGCCGACATTTGGACCAAGGTACTTGCGAAACCGGCACATGAAGGGATGATGAGATTGGTGGGCTGTAGACAATGAGGGGAAGTGTTGAAATTCTTCAATTCGTTTCATATGTATATTTCCTATGGCAATATTGTTTATGTCTCTGCTTGGTTATTTCTAGTTTACTCAGGGAAACTACGGAATTACTACAGCTAGGGTATATCATATTCTCGGTTATATTTCATGATAATGTTTGAGAATTGATGCATATATTTCTTATGTTATGTGCGGGATTTCTCGGTTATCTTTCCATGTATAGTGACCTTTTAACGGTCATGTATCATGTGTTATCTTTTCGTTTATTTCGCGCACACCACTTCAGATTACGTATATTTTATTGGGTTTTCCTTGGTAGTTTTTCAGGGTCAAACATGTTTGCACTTATGTTTCTTACGATGTTTTCGCAATTTTGTTACTGAGTACATGGAGGATACGCACCTGTATAAATAGCTGGTTGCCGCCTACTTTGTTTTAGGTAATTAAGGACAAGAACTACTACCAATCTACCTTCATACTACCATACTCCTCACACAAGCGTGCACATAGTATACTCTTAATACTGTGTTGTATTTTCGTACTCATGCTATAAGATTGTGCCAATACATATAATTTAAACAAGCCCCAGTCCGACTCTACCTGCTACAAGCGTCCCTGATGGCAATAGTTCGCATAACGTATGCCATCCTAGGAAATAACATTGCGACTGCAATGCTACCTGGGGGCTTACGGCTTCCGGACTGCTTCAGATACCCCACCAATACGAGGAAGGCTTTCGTCAGAAGTGGTGGTCTACGCCAAAAGGTTTGGGACTCAACTTCTACCACCCTGATCCCAGTCCGCCTCCTGATTGATGATTTTTGGGCTACAGCTGCTGGGATATATCAGTCAAGGCCCTTTCTGGTAAAGCCTAACCAACTTGCGTTGGTACAAGACGACGCCGCAAAGGTGTATATCGATGCTAGGGAGTGGGTTAGGAAAGAGGTACATAGGAATTGGGTACAGGAGGCATACCTGGAGTACTATATATATCAACCACCATACCGCGTTTGCTGGACTTTCATGATGCTTCTGAAATTCCAGGCCGGTAGGATATACCAGATGAGATTGAACCAGAGCTATTTAATAGGGCAGGCAAGCTGGTCCAGCCAGGACCAGGATCTGACTTGTAACCTATGTCTGCAGTCAGTTTAGACCTTTGAACACATGATTGCTGTTTGCCCCGGCCTGGCTCGGCCAAAGGAGGTGGCAGATCAGAGGATGTTTGACATAAGCCCAGGCTCACCCCTATGGGAAAGAGGGCATAATGGGAAAGCCTTGATGAAGGGTTTTGTTTCCTTTGTAACGCAGAATAGGTTGAACTTTCCAGTTAGGTTGGGAATCTTTCCGTTTACAAGAGACTCGGACCTGAGGTCCTGATTTTGAATTTTCACCCTGGGGCTGATGACTTGATGTTTATGATAGTGTTTCTATTGTTATTTGTTATTTTATAGGGTAGGTGAAGTTTCTTATGTTATTGGGGTTTTTAGGCCATACCTCAGGGTGAATGTCAGGATTTTCTTGTACTTAGTACGAATAAAACTACGGATTTAACAAAAAAAAGTAAAATTCCACAAGTGTTAGCACAGGCTAATAGACCAGGCAGGAATGAGTTCATTCTGTAGCAGGATGACAAGTGATTGAATGTAATAACTCTTAGAATAGTTATTATAGCTTACTGAACCTCAGCCTAGCCAATAATCCTGTAGAGCTATAGAGGGGAATGATAACATATACTGTAGTAGTTATACCACTTGGGACACGATTTTAGTGCTGACACAAAAGTTTAGGTAACAGTATCTGGGACATGACTTGCTGATACAAAATTGTAGTAGGACCAAATTTTAGAATATTTTGTTTTGCCTTTCAAATCCAGTTGTTCATAACTATCAGCACAATGAAATCCAAACATGAAGCCGATTATAGAGGCCAAAGTGCCCAATGTGGAGATTGTAGTATGAGAAATAAGTATTTTTCTGATAGAGATGGTTAGATACTTGAACCGGAAAGCACTGAGATCATAGACCAGGACATATATTTAGTGCAAATATAGACTTCTAATACTGTATTATCAATAACATACTTTTGTTATGGATAAGGCAAACAAATTACATACTTCTTTTCCTATATTATTTAGATGTTTATAACTAGAGAGAAATCAATATGAAAATTACTTTAAAAAACTGGTTGTCCAAGGCTGTTACGGGGTAGAGAATTTGGTACAGTTGAATTTTCTAAGCTGTGCTCGTATCGAGAATATCGGAGAACTGTCCTTAAAGCTTGATAACAAGTATTATAAAGATAAAATGTTCTCGAAAGCTTGATAACTTGTAAACTTGTTATATTGTTAAGGTCTCTTCTCTATTGTGTGATGATCCTATAACTAAGGGGTTTTTTTTTTGATTATCTCATATATTCGCTGTTAACGTACAGGAACCTGCATGGAGCGCTAGCTATGGCATAAACGAAATGTTAATTCCAAACATGCAAAACATAAGATATTACCGCACAAGTTCTCCCCTAGTGATGACCATCCTGTCGCCGCGGCCAACAATAGCGACTAATTCAAAAAGTATTGAATGAAATGATATCAAAAGAAATCATAACCGAAAGGAAAGATATAGCAGGAAAGTCAAACCACTCAGTCTGAGTCATAGTCGGAAGAGGAGGAGACAGCGGTGGAAAAATCCGCTGGCATTGTGGGTGAGAGGTTCTTGTGAGTAGTGTGGATGTATGAGGCAAGACCAAGGATCATGTTCAGGTCGGCCCAAAGTGGAGAGACATGGTCCATCGAAGACAGCTTCGGAGGGTAAAGCTGGCGTTCTCGGGACTTGGAGGGGCAGTGGAGAATTGCATGCTCAAAGGTTTCATCCTCTGAGTCGCAGGAAGGGCAGGTGGGAGAGCGATCAGCATCGTTCAATGAGGGTTGCACGGCAAGATAGCTCTTGCCAGTGCTCATTTGATGAATTCGCCCAGCTGTAAAGCGGTCAAGGCCCATGAAGGCATGTGGACGTAGGGAGGGCTTGTACTGGTAGTAAGGAGGGGGTGGGGACTGGAGTGTCCAATCAGTAAGGAGGTCCTTTCTGCACTCTTCCTTCATCAATTTGTAGGAGACAGCACCTGAGATCAGAGGAGGGGGGGCACAGACAGTGCCCGGTAGGAGGTGGGAGTTTCTCTGTGGGAGTTTGAAACCATCCGGTGGCACCTTGACCAAGAGGTAGCACATCCCATCGATTGGGAGGTGAGGCGGATGGCGGGTATGGGCCTTGGTTGGTTCTGTTCAAATTATGTGTATTGGCACAATCTTATAGCATGAGTACGAAAATACAACACAGTATTAAGAGTATACTATGTGCACGCTTGTGTGAGAAGTATTGTAGTATGAAGGTAGATTGGTAGTAGTTCTTGTCCTTAATTAACTAAAACAAAGTAGGCGGCAACAAGCTATTTATACAGGTGCGTGTCCTCCTTGTACTCAGTAACAAAATAGGGAAAACATTTTAAGAAACAAAAGTGCGAACATGTTTGACCCTGAAAAACTACCAAGGAAATCCCAATAAAATCTGCGTAATCTCAAGTGGTGTGCGTGAAATAAACGGAAAGATAACACATGATACATGACTGATAAAAAGTCACTATACATAGAAAGATAACCGAGAAATCCCGCACATAACATAAGAAATATACGCATTAATTCTCAAACATTATCATGAAATATAACCGAGAATATGATATACACTAGCTGTAGTAATGTCCATAGTTTCCCTGAGTAAACTAGATATAACCAAGCAGAGACATAAACAATATTACCATAGGAAATATACATATGAAACGAATTGAAGAATTTCAACAGGTTCCAGTGGAGGAGGATGTAATTGGCCCTAAGGCCACGAAGGAGGTGGCGGGAGGAGTCCCCTGCCCTAAAATTAGAGAAGGCTGGAAATGATGGAGGCTGCCGGGCTGCGGCTGGGTTGATCTCGGGAGGGGAGCAGGCCAGCCGTAATGCAGCCATCCTGTGGCGATGGGGGAGGAGCGAGTTCAGAGTGGGGAGGCAAGCCTCATAGGGAAGGATGGATACAGGAGTCAATGAGAAGCAGTTGGTGACCCATTGTTTGACTTTGCTCCAAAACACCTCCATCTTCCCTATCATCGCAGCATTGGGGATGAGGAGCTAAGCTCCATAAGTGAGGATCGGTAGCAGCAGGCCCATAGCCAGTCTGCGGTTCAGGTAGGGGACTATGCCTATGCCAAGAAGAGAGAGTTGCCTGATGAGACTGAAGGCCCCCTTGATCGAGAGCTAGCCTCTTGAGGAAGTAGGTGGAGGTTTCCATCGAGGGTGAGAAGCAGTATCCTAGCCAGTAAAAGTTTGCCAGTGGATGAGTTTGGTTTTTAGAATGGAGAAGGAGACTCCAAGTGGGGTGGCCTTCCTGCAGAGGCGGGTGTGGTAGTGTTGAAGTAGCTGTGTGTTCCTCTGGTATGACCCAGACTCAACAGTAACAGTAAAATCATCAACATAGGAAAATATAATCCCCTTTGGGATAGACAGGTGCAGGGAGGATACATAAATTAAAAATAACAAAGGAGAGATAGGAGAGCCCTGGGGGGCACCCACTTGAACAGGTAAGAAAATATTAGGGGAGCCTGAAAAATGAAGCGGAATTTGCGGTCAGTCAAAAAGGAACGAACCCAAGAAACCATATAAGGAGATACGCCTTTAGCGCAAAGTAGGGAAGATAAACAAGTAGAGGAAATATTATCAAAGCCCCCCTTGATGTCTAGGAAGAGGGTAGTGGTCTTGAGGCCTGCACATTGCAGTAGGCGGACTTCATGGATGAGGGCAGTACATGCGTCAAAGGTGGTGAGGCCAGGAAGCGAGCCGCATTAGTTAGGGTAGAGGAGGCCAACAGTGCAGGCCATTAGCGAAAGGCGGGTTGCCATTATCCTTTCCAGAATCTTCGAGATAGTTTCTAGGAGGACAATAACCGGAAAGAAGGAGAGGGAGTTGTAATCAGATTTGCTGGGCTTGGAGAGGACAATGCCATTGGCTTTCTTAAGGGAGGAGGGGTGGAAACCATAGGTCAGCAGGGTACCTAGGAGGGAGGTGAGGAAGGTGGGGTTGATAATGTTGATCCTCTTCCATATACCATAGGGGATCAGGTCGGGCCCAGGGGCTGAGGTGTTGGAGGATTTGCGAAGGGCAAGGGACAATTCCTGTTTCTGAAGTGGCAGGAAGTCTGTGAACAGTCGAAGGATGGATGGTGAGGGTTGGGGGTCTTTTGGTGGAAAAAAATGATGCAGGAGGGAGGCGTTGACTTCGATGGGTGTCGCGGCATTGGGAAAGGAGGGGAACTGGTCTGGAGGGCGCCCGCAGGCGATCCTGCGGGCAGCCCACCCCGATTTGGAGTCCAAAGAGGCAAGGAAGGAGTTCCCGTTTGATACCTTAGCCTTTTTAATAGCCTTGAAATACGCAAGGCGGGAGGCACGGGCGCTATCGGAGAGGGTGGTGGAGGGGGACATGCGTGATATTCTTGCCTCTCTGTTGAAAGCTTGGTTCAGCTGTGATAGCTCAGCTGTCCACCATGGCTTTGACCTGAAGCAAGGACGTTGGTTTGGTGTGTGATGGGCTAGGAGGGTGGTGATGGTGCGCAGGTGGCGATCGAACCAAGCAGTAAGTGAGGTTGAGGTAGGAAGCGGTGGAGGAGGTGGAACTGCTAGGTCCTTCATGAAAGGGGAGAGTGTGTGCCAATCCGTTTAGGTCCAGTTAGGAGTGAGGTCAGGCTGTCATAGGAAAGCCGTGGAAACGGCTATTGAGATTGGGACATGGTCAGAACCAGTCAGTGGGAGGGTGACACCCTATGAACTAACAAAGGGGGCAAGGGAGGGATTTGTAAGGGCAAGGTCTAAGACTCCAGGTCTGGATGTGCCATCGAAGGGGAACCTAGTAAATACACCCGGTGTGTTTAAAAGTGAGTAGCTAGCTCAGAGGCCAGGTCAAATTATGGGGAAGAAAGGTTAAATTCAGTATCAGAAAGGACCCTTAGAGGGTCGGACAGAGGATGATAGAGGTTCAGATCCCCAACCAGTAGAGTGGGGACAGTGTGTTCCCTGAACATGGAAGGTGGGGTGATTGTGCAGGTGTAGGATGAGCGCCCGGTGGTGGAGTAAGCATTGTAAACGCGAAAGACCCGATGAGCTGAATTAATTAGGCCTGAGGGCGAGTGAATATCAATTGCCATAAAGTCCAGCCGGTCGAAGAAAACAGGTAGCAGTGCAAAAACTTGCATGAAATCAAGTAGAGCATAAACGGCCACCCTAGGTTTGGCACCGTTAGTAGTAGGTGGGGAAAAAGATTTATAAGAGGAAAATATTGGTAGTCTCCCCTTGAAGACCGGAGGATCCTGGAAGGCGACCAAGTGTTGAGGGGTGGGCATAGCCTTAAAGCTATTGAATAGGGACAGAAACACATTCCAGCTCCCAAGGCAGTTGAGCTGAATGAGGGTGAGGGTAGTGCCTGGCGCCTGCGTCAGGGAAGGGGGTCCAGTGCGGGACTCATTGGTGAGGAAAGCCTGATGGGCCATGCAGGAGCGGAGAACTGGAGTGCCAGGTGGGGACTGGTGCAACAGATTTGGGGTGAGGGTCAGCTGGAGTGCCAGTTGGTAGGACTGTCTGTCTGGGGGTTGTAAGATGCAT